>JABXWE010015788.1:0-46093 GCA_014611495.1 Limonius californicus
AAATGGCGCCAAAACAAAAGAGCGCCGCTATTTAAAAAAATGAAGTTGATGACGGTTCCAGAAAAACGAAACGTGCTATTTCAAATATGATTAGACAGCAATATCCAGAAGAAAAAGTTGCTGTGGAAAAGTGTTTTCAGATTTTTAAAATTTTTGTAAATAAAGGAATAAGAGTCGAAAAACAAAAATCGATTTTTTTCGTTTTTTGCCCATATTTACGAAACAAAAGCAGCTACTTCAATTTTCATTCCAGATTATTAATAATCATAAAATTCCACAACTTTGGCGCAATTTAAACGAATCTCTATCTCTTATAATAAGCGAGATCCCAATGGTGCCGGTCGAATTTGAATAACCCTGTATATATAATAATATAAAGAAAGAGAGATATAGCCGGAAATCAGAAAAATTGCCAAAGAAGAGACAAGCAAAGGACACAAAACGAAGATAGGTTACAAGAAGATTACAACCGACGGTGTAGAATATCTCTGGGACGAAGTTGCAAAGGGGGTTAAAGAAAAGGAAAATGAGGAAAATACAAAAAACTAAACTCAAGAAAGGGACGGTGTAGCACTATGACGAATACAGTAATGGGCAGGCACAAAGAGAATAACTATGCGAGGGTTAAGAAGCAAAAGCAATATACAGAGGAAATAAAGCAAATAAGCAAAGAAAATAATATAAAAATAGGCACATGGAATATAAAAGGATTAGCAGGGAAAGAAGTAGAATTAGTGGAGGAAATGGAAAAACAACAACTGGATTATTTGGGTATAAGGGAAACAAAGAAGGGACAAGGCGTAACTAGAATAACAAAAGGGTACTGGTTATACTGGTCAGGAGTTGAAGAAAAGAAATGGGGAAGTGAAGGGATAGGATTAGTAACCTGCCCAAAAAATATAGAAAATGTAATAAAAGAAAAACTTGTGAATTCAAGGTTACTAACAGTAGAACTGCGATTAACGACAACAGAAACATGGACAATAATAGTGGCATATGGGGTAGACGACAACGTAGCAAAGGTGGAGAAAGATAGTTTTTGGGAGAACTTACAAAAAGAAATAGACGCAAGTACATCAAAAATTATATTCCTACGAGATTTAAACGGAAGAGTTGGTAATAACAATAAAGGCATTGAGAGATATCTAGGGACACAGGAGAAGCAACGAGAAATGAAAATGGAAACAGAATGCATAGAAAATGAGTTAGTGGTTACAAATTCCAAATTCTGACATAAGGAAATACACAAATACACACGTGAAGTGAAATCAAGGCAAGAGAAATCTATTATCGATTACTTTTTGGTACGGCAAGAGGATATGAGGCAAATACAAGATGTGATCGTGAGAAGTGGACCAGAGATAGGAAGCGACCACTACTTGCTAAAAATGATTATGAAGATAGAAAAAGAGAAACCAAAAGAGAAAAGAAGAAAGGTAATAAAGAAAAGTATTAGAGCGTACAGACTCAATGAAGAAGAAGTATCAGGAAATAATAGAAAGGAAGCTGAGGAAAGGATTAGAAAAAAAAAAGACGTGGAGAAAAATTGGAACTATCTAAAACAAAGCATATTAGAAGCAGCAGAAGAAAGCTGTGGGACAACAAAAGTGAGCAATCAGGATACTACGAAAACGGCATGGTGGACAGAGGAAATAAAAGAAAAAGTGAAGCAGAAGAAAGAAAACTGGAGGAAATATTTACAAACAAAGCAGAAAGAAGATTATGATAAATACAAGGACAAAAGAAAGGAAGTTAAAGATGAGGTAAAGAAAGCAAAACAGGAAGAATGGGTAAAATTTGAAGAAAAAATGTAGGACAAGTATAGAGAAAACCAAAAACTGTTCTATAGCAATTTAAAGCAATTGAGACAAAAAAGGACCAATCCCGAGACCAATCCCTTGAAAAACATCAGAAATGAACAAGGGGAAATAGTGACGAAGGAAGAAGACATAATGGAACGATGGAGGAGACACTTTGAAGAGGTATTGGAAGACAGTGACGAAGAAAAAGAAGAGAGGGACAACGAAACCGAACAAAACTGAATGAAAGCAAATGAAGGTATAGATACCGAGATGATACCAGAGATGGAACTGGAAGAGGCAATAAAAAAGATAAAATTAGGGAAAGCAGCTGGAAAACATAAGATCTCATCGGAAATGATAAAGTATATAGAAGTAGGAAAAGGAAAAATATGAACTTTAATGAATGACATAGTCAAATCAAAAAAAGCCCCAAAAGAATGGCAAACGGGGGTAATAGTACCTCTGTACAAAAAGGGTGATAGCAGGGAATGCAACAATTATAGAGCTATTACGTTATTAAGCATAGTAAGCAAAGTATGGGTCAGAATCTGGGAAACACGACTCAAAAATAAGTTAGAAGATACGACAGACGATAGTCAGTGTGGATTTAGAAAAGGAAGAGGGGCGCAGGACAACTTATTTATACTCAGACAAATGGCAGAGAAAGCAATAAATAAGGGAAGAGAGGTCCATATGTGTTTTATAGACTTATGTAAGGCCTTCGACAGGATTAGAAGAAAAGACATATGGAGGATGTTAGAGAATAGAGGTATAAATACAACAGAAATAGACATGGTCAAGAGTTTGTACAACAAATACAGTAAGAACCATAAATGAGGAATCAACGGAATTTGTAACAACAAGAGGTTCAAGACAAGGATGTGTGCTGAGCCCGTTATTATTCGCACTAATTATGGACGATGTAGTCAAGGAATGTAAAAAGGTAACGAGGAAATATAAAATGGGAAGACGAAGAATGGAAATGGTACAAATATCAGAGTTACTCTACGCGGATGACTTGGTAATTTTAGCAGAATCAGAAAGAGAGCTTCAATATAATGTGGACACATATATCAGGGAAATGCAGAAAGTAAACATGAGAATTAATATAGAGAAGACAAAGACAATGATCGTGGGACCAACAGAAAGGAAACTAGAAATAACAATAGAAGGAAATACAGTAGAACAAGTCACTAGTCATGCATTACCAGTAACGGAAAAATGGATGAGGAAATAAACGAACGCACAGTCACAGGCGGAATAGTATATTCTGTAACGAGGTTGGAATGGAAATTCGATGCGAGTGGAATCTTCCGAACGCGAGCCGAAGGCGAGTGTGAGGAACCACGAGCATCGAATTTCCACTCCAACCGAGTAGCAGACTATACTTTCTCCACGAGAAAAATCTTTAATGCAATCAAAACTAGCTTCCTGGGTAAAGCAGAAATACCAAAAGATACAAAAGTGGAAGTGGTGAAGAAAGTTGTATACCTTGCATTGGTGTACGGAAGCAAATCTTGGCCAATCACAGACAAACAAAAGAAGAGAATCACAAGCATAGAAATGAGATTTTGTAGGAAAATAGAATAGAATGGTAAAACAAATACTAGAAGCAAGACCGGAGGGAAAAACCGAGTATGAAGCCCAAGAAGGACATGGATTGGAGGTGTAAGAATAGCAACGGAAGAAAGAGGAATAAAATGGAACACAGTGAGACAAAGAGCACAAGACAGGAAGGAGTGAAAGAAGAGGTGCTGGAAAAACGAAAATGGGGAAGGATGACAACCGACCAACACCAAGCCTTACACCGTCAAGGTGGAAAGGGCAAGGATTATGTATGTACGTATATATATAATCGAAAGCCTTTTTACCCTAAAGTGTAAGGCTACAACATTTATTAACAAAATGTATGACACACTTGAATCAAAATTTTGTGACAAATTGTCTGTGAGCATGCACAAATAGGTCAAAATGACAACTGAGAGAAAACTGTCAAAAAAATCATCTGTCTGTGGATAATGTAGAATTCTATCAAGGTTTCATAATAACTGTTCAGTTGTTTACATAACCACGAATAGAGGACGCGAGCGAGATAAGAGAAAGTGCGGTTAGCGTCGACGCGGCGGCGTAAACGCGTGGTAAAACATTTATTTCTCTGTCCTCTATGATCACTGATGGACACTAAAAATTGCTCGTTTGCACATCTATACCACGCAGAGCTGAACAACATTCTGTAGCTCTGAGAGCGTAACTCTACACAGTTTTGTACACTGCATATGAATTCTTTTGACAATTTTGTACAATGTGATTTTACAAAATCCTGTGCATGCCTAAATTGCTATCATCTAGTTAAGATTGAATGTTTACTAACCAAGGAAAGTTTGAGTTCATATTTTGTTGTACCATATAAACAATCCTGATCAACAAAGTTCCAGAAAAAAGGTTTTTGTCATTTTGATTTTCGTACACAAAATGATATTTGACACAAAATCTCTAAAAATTATCATTTAAAAAAATTAAAAAAATAAAATATGATTAAGGAAACGGGGAGTTCCTCCATAAACATTTTTATATCTAAACAATTACATATTTATTGATTTTCACCTGTGCGGTTAAAAACAAACTTTCGGTATACTATGATAGACACCTCAGATTTGGCAAAACTGTTGTCAACTTGTCACTAATTCACTAATAAACTGTCTCGGGTAGGTGTCAATTAAAACACCATAATTTTCTCTGAAATTCAGTGTTTATTGTTATTCTTTGATTATTTCTATCTTGAAAATTAATTACAATATGCAGAAGAGGCATACGTTTTATGGTAAACGGCAATAAAGGACACATTATATCAGATACCACTAGTAACAACTTCAATGTGACAATCACAACCTGCTTTAATTTACAATTACATTATAGTACCTGTGATCATTATTAATATTGTCCATTGTGTGCTCTGTCATCCCATAAAGTTGATTTTCACAAATCTCTACTTTATCATTTTTTTGCAAAACAGTTAAAATGTTTAATTTTTGCCTGACCGATGTTAGTAAAATACTGGTATGCAGTTTTAAACTATTGTCCAATACAGATAGTTACATCATATTTCTCTTCATTTCTAATCCATACACACCTACTCGAAATAAACCTGGAGCCATTAGCTTAGATTACACTAATTTTATTGCATACGGTATTTGAAATTTCAATCAAATTTGTTCCTGAGCAACAATGGAAAAAATTTCATCATGATTCTGTTTACATTTAGAGCAAAATTCTATTGTTATTAACCACCTGCGCTGACTTTAATCAATACTACCTACAAATTAGATTATAGAATACAACAGATGTTAAATTCATTGCAAGAAAAGTGAAAGTAGGATTAGAAATGAAACAAAAATTAAACAAACGTAACATATTGTTAAGTTAAACAAATCTTACCAAAAGATCTGGCTGCAGGCATCACATTTGATGGGAAGGAAATCTAAAATAACAATTAAATCACACAAAGAATATTGATACAAGTTACAACAAAATTTACCTAATTTATTGCATGAGGTAACAGTGCAATGTTTTCCCAAATCTGGAAATTCCATTTTGATTCGGTTTTCGATTAAAGATTTCACTGTCACTGAACTGTAGCTATACGACTGTTGAACACTAAATGCAGGGCTTGTATAAGTATCCACGCTTAAATGACACGGTTAATTTTGAATTTTCTAGAACACGAAAAGAAAGGGCACACAGTGACTAAACACATTCACCACACCATTTCTTGTAACTACTAGGCAGTGTTGCCAAAATTTACAGAGATTTAAATATGTAACTAAATGTCACGGAAAGCATCTTGATTAAATTGGTGATATATTGTAATTTGCTACCCGTAATTTCTTGTAAGTTGTAATACTAACCATAATAAAAGTAAAAAATTTAAAATATTCACAAGACGGTAACTTGGCAATAATGCCGATGGTAACTTAGTAACTATTATGGTAATATCGGTTTGGTTGGTGCACCTGGGCAGCCAGCTGTTTTGAAGTTAACCTCATTCTTGATAAGTTTGACAGTTCTGTCAGTAGTGCTGTGAGGTGTATCGAAGTGCAATCTAACTGTTTAAAGACAGGCTTTAGCAATTTTCATAGAGAAATGCTCATTTATGACAGATAGTATTCTGTTGAAGTGAATACGTTTTAAAAATGGAGCTGATAAAAACACCTAAGGTAGGTTAGTTTATGCCATGTATGCTTGAAGTTTAATTTACGTTGTTAAATAATAAAAACAACGAATTCGCAGATAATGTAAACGGTCGATACTTATCTGCTGATATAGTTAAATAATAATATTGTTAACACAATTCTGCCATAACAGAATAATATAGTAATTGTAAAAAACTTGGGAAGCTGCGTGCGAACGTTTCTTCAAATAGGTAAATGGAGCATGTAGTACATACTGTTAAAGATATCTAGAGTGGAACTTTTGTGTTTTTTATCTGCTAGTCCAGATTTGCCTCCTTTTTATAGTAATTTCTTAATCCAGATAAAGTAATTGGTTTTTACTTGTAATTATAAAAAACAAATACAAATTTCAATGTATTTGTGTAGGTTACTATTTTCTTTCCACAAAATCAATCTAAAAAATTTGAGAAAACAGTTAACAACAAAAGAAAATTCTTTGTTCGGTTTGTATTTAATTAAACTATCAATTTTTTTATTTAGAAGTTCGGATCTTTGAATCTAACAAATTGAGCCAAAAAGTTAACAACAAAAGAAAATTTCTTTGTTTGGTTTGTATTTAATTAAACCACCAATTACTTTATTTATCAGTTTGAATCTTATTATAATACTATTAATTTATTTTATTAAAAAATGAATTCCAGGAAAAAGAGCAACAATGAATGTCTAATTTTCCAGTAATCGTTTTTGTTATAGTTATTAGGCACGGAGTACTTTCTGAATTGTTGACTCATTCCCTCCAAAATTTTCCTATACTGTTTTATGCAGAGACTGGGTGCAATTTCACCTTCTATTTAAAAACATTTGACCAAAGGGATATAGACATTGATTGTAATTGTTGATCATTGTCAATTATTGTGGATCGTTGTAGTTGTTGTCTTGAATTGTTGAATTTGATTTGCTTACTTTGTGATAAGAACATTTTATGTTTTCTTAGATTAAGATGTCCCTGCAAAGGAGATAAATACAAATTGAGTACCATATTGATGGCATTTTTAACAGAGAAATATTTAAACATTTTAAAATAGAGCCTGCTGCCAATAATGAAAGAAGTTTTGATCTCTGTAGAGGATTTTGTTTTTTTACAAGACAGAGCTTTCTACCATACGTCAAAAAGAGCTTTAAAATGGTTCTCAGATAACACTATTCCACTCTTGGAGTGGGTTTCGAGTAGCTCTGACATATCCCCCATTGAGACACTTTGCCACGAAATGAAGAAAGAGTTGTGTGTAATTTCCCCTAGATCAATCCCAGAACTATGACAAAAACTTCAAGCAATATGGGATACATTTACGACACAAGACTACCTAAACTTGTAGCGACTATGCCTCAAAGAATTAAGGCCCTAGTTAAAAATAAAAGTAATGTTTTCCAATGGTAAACATCTCAAATTCGTTTCCAGTGAAACTCCTCTGTATACATACTATTCGTTCTTAGGTTATGTAAAAATCTTTAAATGTTAGGTAAAAAATAAAAAAAAAAACAATAAAATATTGTTTAGATTTTACTAGATTGAGTACCAATAATTGAGAGTTTTGTAAGTGGGTTAACTTAAGTGGGACGGGGCTGATATATAGACAGGAAATTTATGATGTTGAAAATGTTCAGCATATGATAAGGATTATATTATAGACAACAACAAATTTAACACATTTTAAAAGTAAAATTGACTTTATCTACACTGCCAAGGGTAAACCACTTGAGAAGTTGAACTTGTCCTACAGATAGTCTGGATAGTTGCGGAGATAGTTTGGGTAGTCATGATAGTATAGTGTAAACAATTTCTTATAGTGATCTATCTCTCAGAAACTTCGTTGTAAGTGCCTGTTTTTTCAATATTTCACATCTCATTAACAATTTAAGTTCTGCAAGCGAAAATAAAAATCAAATATTGCTTAACTAACTTCCAAATACCAATAAGTTAAATAATTAGACATTTTCAATTTAATTAATTATTCCAGAGTGAACGCAAATCGCCTCTTTGTTTTAATAAAAATTTAAGAACAATTTCTAGCCCTTAAAAGCATAGAATCAGTCCTGTTACGGCCTAATCGTAAGAAACTTTAAAATTAAATAAATAATTAACTCAGTTTCTTATTTTTAATGTCTTTTCGCTACTGCCTGCGTACGTATTGTCAAATGTTACGATATTCTGTAGAAATCAAAAGTTCTATTTATTGAATGATGTGAAAAGGTTCAAGGCATTTAAACACTGTTTACAAACCCTGGGAAGGTTGTTTCATAGAATAAACTACACATTACATGGGTTAAATAGGACACAGTCATTTGATCCTTTAGAGAAGGAGTGAAGACCGATTCGTTTGTGGCGTTTTTTTAATATTTAATTTCATATTAGAAGGTAAATTGCAATTTAAATATTTCGGCTGTCAGTGGAAGTCACTACCCTGCTTTTTTTATTTACCAAGAATCAAATAATTTGAAGTGGCTAATATAAAGGGCGAGACCAGGGGCGTATCCGGCTAAAAACGGAAGGGGGGACAGCTTTCGGAATCCAACTTATTTCATGCGGGAAGAGGGTCCATGAGGGAGGGGGGCATGCAATAAATGCAATAATACACAATTACAAAAGAAAAACGCTCTTAATAAAATTAATTTTTCAACTGTAGTTTGCGAGGATTAGTTGCTACAGTTTCCACTAATAATTGTTCCTTGTTTGCGACAACTCATTGAAGATGACTGCTTGGCATGGCTAACCCATTTAACTTGTTTTCACCAATAGTGCTTCTAAGCCATGTTTTAATTCGGCGAAGGGAGCTGAATTAACGCTCTATAGTGCTTGTGCAAAATCAGTAGCGCTTTTCTAATGGTTGGCACAAACAGTTCGCTCTTTTTTAAAAACTCGATGATACCTGGCGCTTCTTTTACCTCATTCCACATTTTGAACCACAATTCCCTTTCTCCTTTCCTTTTTGAGAAGACTGGTGAAGTAGAATTCCATTGCAACCGTATACCCTGAGTTTGTACATGTACTTTGCAGTAATCGTATATGTACTTGTACTTAGTGAAAGGTCTGATGATGAAAGAACCCCAACCACTTCTCATCATGCTGGCTGACGGCTGAAACAGCAGACAGTATTTGCAGAAAGCACCTTTGAGTCGCCTTGAGTAAGGTAAGGTAAGGTAACCATGGTGAATATGTGTCCAGCCATTGGTGATTGAATTTTCTCTTGAGGTGTTTGGCATCTGCCGCAAAATCGTAGTTCTTCGAAGGTACCCAGCCATTTTCCAGAAGATGTTTTTTTTATCAATCAGCATAGTGATCGCTAGACCGACGATATTTCCAATATCATCTTCATGATAACCGTCGTCTTCAGTTTTACTTTCACTGTCTGGCACCGTGGTTTGAACCATAGAAGAAGACCTCGCAGTCGCAGTGTCTGAAGCAGAGGGTGGTTGTACTTCCTTGCCCTCATAGCTGCTGCTGCTGGTGCTGCTGGTGCTGCTGGTACTTTTCTTTCGTTTTAAATTCACTGCAAAAAATACAATATAGCTTTTACTAAACGTTGGTGTGGACGCGACATAAGACATGCAAACGTAAATTCGAGGGTTGCCTTTTATATTTCGAGATTAGAGAACAAAAACAAATATTTATCATCGAAAGTGGCTTTATTGTTTTCAAAATATTCTCCATGAAAATCAATACACTTTTGCATGGGTGTGAACCAATTTTCGAAGCACTTTTTCCACTCCGATTGAGGTATCTCCAATACATGCATTTTGAACGCACCAGCCGCTTCTTCAGGTGTCGAAAAACGTTGGCCTCGCAATTTATTTTTGATGTTCGGGCATAAAAAGAAGTCATTGGGTGCCAAATCCGGACTATACGGCGGATGACTCATCAAATCGACGTTTTGAGTGCTCAAAAAGTCACTTGTTCGAGCCGATGTGTGAGAGCTCGCATTGTCGTGGTGGAGAATGATCCGTCTTCGGCGGTTGGTTTTCCTTATTTCTCCGAATACTTGTGGCAAACAAATGGTTGTGTACCATTTAGAATTGACCGTTCTACGTTACACCAATGGTAAGGTTGAGACATGTCCAGTGTTTCCGAAAAAAACAGCCGACCATTTGTTTCGAAGTGCTTCGAGCACCAACGACTCTTCTTGAGTTTGGCTCCCCTTTGAAGACCCATACAGTTTAATTTCGGGCTGATACGCGTGAATCCACGATTCGTTACCTGTCACGATGTCATACACATATTTTGAAGCACCACGATCGAATTTTTTGAGCATTTCTTGCGACCAATTGACACGAGCAACAACATAAATAGCGCTCGTAGGTCAAAACGTTCTGAGTACGTATACAATCAAAAATGTCAAACTTTACGATAGAGACGTCAGTTGCCTGATGGCAGCACTAGGGTTGCCCAATCCCGAAATATAAAAGGCAACCCTCGTAATACCTCATTTTAAAACATGTAGTTCTTTAAACTGCTTGTATTAAATATGTTTGTCTTATCATAATTTTTGTAAATATATTCTATAAAATTTAAATTATTATTAATAGGAAGGTTTAAAACAAAATAGATATTCTAGCGGGAAGTTCAAGGGTTCGTTTAGTTTAAAGTTGATGGTCTCTTTTTCTTGTTTAGTTTATTTTGACGTTTCAAAATGAACAGATGGAATAAATAGCAAACTGTATATTATCAGACGCACAAGAAAAAGAGCTTTAAAATGAGGTGTTAACGATTCCCCTTTCCGCTAAAACCGTTCGTATGGATGGATGTCAGAGTGTTTTGTTAGTGCATTTAGGTCCTCAATAATTAGACAAAAGTGAGCTGTTTCAGATCTTGCTGTTGAAATGTCATCATAAAACTGCTCTATGGCATCAACATCTGCAGTACTAGTTGGAGCATACGTGTGGGTAATCTGCATTTTATATCTTTTTGAGATTTTAGAAATGTAGAACTATGTAGATAACACGATCTGATACTGCCTGTATTTTGGTTACCAGATGTTTTAGTCTTTTGTTGATCAATATGGCGACTCCGCTGATCTGTGAATCTGCGCACGAATTTCTTTGGAAGAGAAGGTTGCCTGAGTCTAGGGTGTTGTATTTTTCGTCTGGTAGTCGGGTTTCGCATATCCCTAGTACATCCCATTTCATATGACGTAGTTTCTCTTCTAACTCTTTTAAATGTTCGGGTGTTCTCATTGTTCTTATGTTGTATGACGCAATGTATAATTTCCCTTAGGGCATTGTTTGATAGTGAATTTCTTGATAGTCGGTTTCTTGCTCCCCCAGAATCCATGAAGCATACTGACATTTTCTTATCAGCGCGGGACTCCAAACTATTTGTTCTACCCGCCTGGGATCGTATCCTTTTTGTTTTGGGAACCGGCTGTTTAGCATCTACATGTTAGGTTGGTACCAGTTAGGTTGGTACCAAGATGCATGGAAACCAAACTCCACCCCCTTTGTATGGTGGTGTCACTTGAGTTTGATATGGGCGTAACGAAATGTTGGCCGCTAGATGGCAGCAGCGTCGCTCGAGTACCTTAAAATGTCAAATTTAATTTTCGCGCCTTAAATTATTGCGATCTAATGGTTAATATTCAACTAAAAGTATCATTTAATTTTCTGAATTAACTTAATTAGCGAGTTAAGATATTTAGTTTAGTTGTTGTATTAGTAATATATTGTAATAAAGCAATGTTTATAATGCGGAAATAAGCAAAACTTATTTAGTGTTCCAAAAGTAAGTAAATATATTTTTACGTAAAACAATATTTGCTTTTTATTACACAAAATACAAAGATCTACCTAAATTAGAAGACAGTGCAGCAACACCATAGTTTTGTCGTAGAATCATGCACTGAGTCATGTTTTAAATTCAAATAATCCTCAACATGCTCTTCACTTAAATTCGCAATAATATAGAGTTTCGAATTTTTTATTTTTCAATCAATTCTTTTCCAAAAAATTTTAAAAAATAAAAACCGACAATGGCATCATATATATACAGCAATAACACTGATTTCTCTATAGTAGTCGAAGCGTACATGCAAAGTTCGACAACTTTTAAAAAGACATACCCTCTCTGTAGTACTTGGTTAATAAAACAAACATTTTAGATACTCCACGATTTTATTACATACTTAAATTTATGGGAACAGTGTGCTGACATTAATTATTGTCTAAGTAAATCTATATCAGGAGGACTCTTGGCTACTATACATGCTACAATAGACAATAGTTCAAATATTTAATTACAGAATTAGGATATAAATATTTAATGACAGTTCGTATAAACCAAGATCCACTTGAAGTTTGTATAATATTCATATTTACGAGTAAATTGCACCCATGCAATTTGAAAACTAATTAATCTGGATTAAAATACAAACTGCTACACAGCGAAATAATAGTATAAATATTCAGAATTTGTACCTTACGCAAAATTTACTCGTTAAGTTTTGTTGGTGTAATCGGCTCGCAAATAGATAAAAAAAATACTTATGTAGCAGCAACATTAAAATACTTATTAATACGTTTAGCACTTCTTTGGATTAATGAGAGCAGCATGTGGTGATAATTCTCATCCCGAATCTTATCAAGTAACTCAGATTTTTCAACTGATGTCCTTGTATTCCTTAATAAAGCCACCGGAGGGCAGTAATATTACAGGTGGTAACATATTAGAATCTCTGGTGAAATTCAAAGATATCCTTAAAACCTGATGGTTCTCAAAAAACGAATACTTGAAAAAACTTGTAGATGGTGACATATATGCTGTGATTAAAGAATTACTATTTTCAGACAATGAGGAAGCATTTGTATATGTTTCTGGTTATATTGTCCGGCGATATAAAACAAAAATGTTGTTCTGTCCTGAATGCTTTTGTACACTCGTGGGTACTGGATAGTAGATGAGAATTATGCCGACTTCATTCAAGGAAAGTCAAGCAGTTCTTTAAAAGTTCCATCTAAGATTCTTTTAACAATATTAAGAAAATATTGAAATTGTTATACAAGATATTGTTAAAAAAGATCTAAAACGAAATGCACTGTTAGAAATCGCAGAAGCGGTCGCCACATCATCAGGAAAGTTAGAAGGATATGCAGGATGTGAAAATCATAAGACACATGTAATTAAACAAGTAATTTTTGACTTTCTGATGATAAGTGTTGCTTTCTGTTGCAAAGAAGAGTCTCGGAAAAGGCTTGCAGAAAAATCGAAACGGCAAGAGTATGCTAAATTGTCCAAACTGGTTTAGTAGGTACTCCAAGTGTTTGCTGTGGAAGACCTTCATTGTTAAATTTTGTATCGTCACTGTAATGTTAACTAGGTTTAATAGATCTCTAAAGAAATTTCTTGAATATAATCAAAATTTTCAGTGTAATATTTACCTACTTTTCAGTGTCTCTCAGATCGCATCTTTTTATCCACTAGCAGTTGTACTGCCCGGCACTCCTGCAAGATTATACCGTGGGTCTCTTTCGTTCTCCTTTGCATTATCCTGTTAATTTTACATCATTGTGCGTGTTTCAATCTTACTGGCAAGTTAACTTACAAGATACTTTACCCTGACTAGGTTTTCTGCAGTTTTCCTAGTCTGTACAGGTGAATGCCATATTTAAATAATTACAAGTCAATCTGCAGCCGAAGTTTAACGTTTAATCAATAAATATATTCAATTTATAGCGAGTTTTATATATTAAGTTCAGCTACTTAAATTACAAACTTAACTAGGGTGTATTGTTTAATTAGTTTCTGAAAATGTTATGTACTTGTTCATTATCCTTTGATAATCATCTAACTCGTAAAATTTGAATCACTTACTTAAAATAGTTATCTCCCAATTATATAAATAATTGAATTTTAGTAATTGATTGATACACGACGGTTCAACACAGATTTATTTGATAGATAACACAATCAAATACAGAAGATATGAAGAAATTTAACTTAATGTAGACATTGCTTCGTTTTTCTACTTTTAAGCGGTATTTTGCACAATCGAATTGTCATAAAGTTTGACGTAGCTGTCAAATTTGAGGTACCTTAGCGATTCTGCTGCCATCTAGCGGTCAACATTTTTGCGTCCCCCGGTCAACAATGTAAATATTAGGAAGTGACAACACCATACAAAGGGGGTGGAGTTTGGTTTCCATGCATCTTGACAGTGACTAAACAAAGTTAATTGTGCAACTTAGACTTTTTTAATATCGCAAGTTTTCAAGTTTCTTTTAATTATTAAGAATTACATTATTGTTTTCGGTATTAAATCGTTTCTCTTTAGTTTTTTTAGGGTGCCCCTATTTAGAACACGATGCTCCTAATATAGCCAATATGATTAATTTTTTATGTGTGACTTTTTGTAAATATACAAATGGTTTTTGCAAATTTTGTCTATGATTATATATTCGTTATGACTTAAAGAACAAAAAAATTGTTTTTGTTGGTTTGAATAACCTTGAATAATAAAGCTATTAATCAATAAAATGCTTAGGCGGGGTGCCCATATTTAGGTTACTTACCTTAGTTCGATTAAAAATGTGTTCATTATTTTTATAGGCATCTTGAATGAATTATACCGGACCTAATAACAAATTTTATATTGACACTGTAATCTTGCTTTTCCTGAATTATTTTCTAAATTAGTTTTACTATAATTAGCTTTTCATATTTACAAATCATTTATGCAATAATTGATTTCTTCTGACGTTAGTAGTAATCGAAACAAAATATTATGAACTGCACAAGTGATTAATTTTTTTAAGTTTTAGAGTTTAGATATTTTTACTTATTAAATTGAAGCCGTCACTTTGTAGTTGGAAGTAGCATTCAACTACAAATCTAATATGTAGTTTTCTGTAATGCATTCAGGAGAAATGTTGAATGTTACAAATAATGCAAAACTGTTAATTATTAAATTGTATATTTTTAAAGCTAATATAGTTTCACAATATTGTACTCCAAAAATGTATTTGGCTTACAACAATAACGATCTAGGAACTACTTCAGCATAACTATTTAGTTTCTTGTCACATTAACAATACTTAATTTAAACTTATATTTAGACAAAGCTAGTACAAATATATAAAAAATGTCAATTGCATTAAACACAGAGCATTAGTCATTTTTTCCTAAAGCATATATCAAGCTATATATTACACATAACATATTCCAAACACAAAATTATTGGCACACTTTATCACAACATGTAATTCACATTTTCCGCATGTTCCTGTCAACACGCAGCTGTACCTAAATAACAGCTAATCTTGCTTAATTCCATCTAAGCAAAACATGTAATCATGAGAAATGTAAAAACGCAATTCTTCATAATTCACCGGTCTATTCTTCATTGTAATTTGTTGAGCAACCAACACGAGTTCCTAAAGGTATATGTTGGGTATTCCACGTAATATTTTCTTCGCGGCGAGGGAAAACTGCTGAATAACCTTCTGGACTGTAAGTATTCATCACTGGTACCACCGTCTCACAGGAACCACCAGTAACCACGTCGAAGCATTGTAGCTGTTGTTGCTGGGAGATATCTAACACTCTGTAATCCGTGCATTGAGGAAAATACTGCGTCCTCTGAGCAGACATCACCTGAGATTGTTCTAGATTACTTATTGAACTTGAGACAGAATCTGCATTCAGCCCAGCCAAACTTTCAGCCTGTAGTAGTTGAAATATGTCGTCTAGCGGAAGTGAACTAAAAATTTCATCTAAATTGTCATAATCCATCTTGAATTCCTGCTGAGATTGTGCATCTAACAATCTTTGCTCACAGGGAGGCTGTAGATCCATATTGAATTTTTCGTAATCAACACACTGAGCAAGATATGGTTCCATTTGGTTGTCGTCTACTGGAAGGTGCACCGGCTGAATTGGTTTTGAAGCTTGGTACAATTCTATAAACAAAAACAGCAATCAAATAATAATCATTAATAAGAAAGCCACTATTAGTAAAATATTACGATAACAATATTTTATCTGAAAATACACGTAGGTATTGCCACGAAGAATATTTGAGTTGTCTTAAATAATTATTTATAGATATAATTCGAATATTGATAATTTATAGTAATGTAGAAAATATATAAATACCTTGATAGTAATTGCACGGTTGTGGCCAATCTGGACCATTTGTGGAAGAGCATGTCTTAAGTGTATCCCTTTTTCTCCTTGCATTTCTTAATGGTTGTATCGTTAGCGTAGGATGAACAAACTGCAAAAAAACAATACATTAAAAATGTGGACTGAAAACAGTAGTAAAATACTTTAAATAAATCTGCTACATCAACTATAATACCATGGTTTCCATTGTAACTAAATAAGGAACTGAAAGTAATATTAAGATGGCCAGATCTAAGGGAAACCTATTGACATTTTAACAAAGCGTTTCTAAAGTAAAGAAAATACAAATCAAATACCAAGGGCAGCAAAAACCATTTTGTTTAGCTAAGTTTATCAGATTAGTCTAAATTTAAAGACAACTATTTTGTTGTTCGGATTACTGGAAGTTGTTTGGATTAAAGAAACGACAACAACTTTCGGATTAGCAGCGGTTCGCGGTAATGGAGATACCGGTTATGAAGATTATATTATGGGCCAACAGGTGAAATAGTTTTAACGGTGCTTCGAAATTACAAACCAAAAGTTAATAAATACAGTAGAACCTGAAAAAGTGACCACCTGTATATTATGACCATCTGGTTAAAGTGACCAGTTTTTCCCGGTCCCTGCCGAAATCCTATCTTTTTGATGTACCTTATTTCGTATATAGTGACCACCCGCCTATTGTGACCAGTGACCGGTACCAACAAATACATCCATTTAAAATCTATCTCCTTAATGTGACCAGCTCAACTACCTTTCCAAAATTCCAAGTAGGATATTGCAATTAGTATACAATAAACCACCTGCAACATCTGCTTACCATTTTAAGTTGTAAATCCTATCATACAATAGAGCACTTAAAGAAATTCTTTCTTATTGAAACCTGGCATTCCTCAATACAATTAAAATGCAGGATTTTACATCATTGGTACTATGGATCTTATTGAAGGTTGGAGCACCAAATATATTCGAATCAGAAGACAAAATTGGAGAGCAAGATTTATTTACGTCTGTACAAGATTATGGAATTATGTAACTGTGTAAACAAAATAAAAATGAAAAACCTTAACAGCCCTACTAACTAGATGAACGAGCACTACAGTACATTACAATCCTAATGATGGAGTTTTCTGAAAAATGATTGTAACGGTTCACTCCTGGGGTAGCTTTAGTTAACGATTAGAATGTTATGAACGTTAATCCTTGCATACATATTTAAAGGTTCCTTCAGTCAGAAGTCATTCTGTTTTTAATTTTACTTTCTGCGAGTAAAGTGCTAAAAAGGCCATGAACATTCATCTTGAAGTGTTAGTTTATCAGATTCCAGCAATTCGCGGAACGCCCAATAAACCTTGTCCCTTGAAAATGGTTAAGTTAATAAACTACACTTAATGGAGATATTGGCTCCGATTTATCAAGCAAAGGGGAAAGTGAACTAATTTTTGAAAAACGATTAAAAAGTAGTAAACAAAGAACTTTGGAAAGTTTTTTAAACACTAGTTTATTTGTCTGAGATGTAGCAGTAGTAGCACCTACGTCTGTACATACATATGTATGTACATATTTATGTCAACACGTTTATGTAATTTAGTAGATATATGTATCACCATCTATATCTTTAAGTTTATGGTTTTATTTTGGGTGTATCAGAAAAATCGATTGAGCTACTAGGAATTTAATTTTCTATAAACTGACCACCTGCTTAAAGTGACCATTTTGTACCAGTCCCTTGAGTGGTCACTTTAGACAGGTTCTACTGTATATGTAAAATATTAAACTAGTAGTTCACGGAGCACTGCAAAAATTGATATATGGCAACGATTAATTGAAAAATTGCTCATTCTTATTAATTTTTGTGGTAAACTAATTCAATTTCATATTACCAACTTGATTCTGGCACCCTAAATATAAATAGGTATCTATGAAAAGTGCTTACCTTCAAATGTTTCCGCAAATTGGAAGACGAAGTGGTCGACGTGGAAATATACTTATTTTTGATACAAACCAAACACTTGGCTTTAAAATTACCATCCTTTCGAAAGTCTTCTTGTGAAAGATAATAATACTGGGACAAGTTGCTCCATGGTAAGGCGTTGTATGCCATCGCAGTGTTGAAGATCAAACCACCAATTCGTACAACACTTCGAACAGAACCCTCACCAACTTCTTAAATGATTAAATGGGTTGTTGAATCGTCACTGGGTTTGTTTTAAATGTGCCTGCGGTAACAACCCTTCGATGTTAATAAAGGTAAGAGAAAGTAGCGATCCTAACCGGAGGCTGCTGATTGGAGGGTAGTTGTTATCTTTACACCTTCTAGACTAATCGCTTTGCAGATAAGAAATTTTGGAAACATTGAGCTGTTTATCCCCACTAAAGTATGATTTTCAAAAACAAGTTGCTAACGCACAAAGCAAACGGCCATTTTTAAAACATAAAATATATTGGTATGTATATATATATATATATATATTCATATAAGGTTAATATGACCTCCAAAATAGGTATGTTCTTAACGTTGTCACCTCCAAAATTTCGTTGTCACTTCCGATTTCGGAGGTGACAACGTATCGCCATAGTTATTAAGTTTTCTGATACTAGATGTGCTCAGGAGTCCATTCCCGAAAATTTGCCTGGAGGTGATTTTGACCCCCCGTATCTACAAAACGGTCTTTTAGTTCGAGCATATACCGCTGGCGCTGGCGTCGCTTATGAATTTGGTACGCCCAATACAAAGTCACCTCCGGTATGCAGACTGCCTCTTGTCACCTCCAAAATGACGGCAACATTGCCTTCGTTCTATGATGTAATATTACATTAGAACAGGAGACTGCCAGATTGAAGAAATCATTAAATCTTCGAGTGGTGAGCGGCAAATTTTTAATGCTTAGTCGTTGACGGAACATTTTAGATCCGTTTTATGCTCGAGAAGCCAATAAATTTAAATAATCCGAATAAACTGGATTGATAAACAATGAGTCCCTGACAACTGTGGCATAAATTCATTAAAATCGAACAAAATTATATTTCGGCGAACTCTTCGAGCACGTAGATTTTATTTCCTAGAAATACGTACTTTTACATTAAATTAAATTTCAAACCTTCAACTGTTTTCGAGTTATGACATCATTATCAATTTGTTTTAAAAATATTAACATTTTTTTCGACTATATTTTAACCAGATATAGGCACATTTGAGACGTTATATTTAGCTAAAACGTGTTTCTATTTATGAATAAATAACGGAACGCTAATACCTACTGATTTTCTTTTAATTACTCATTTATTAAACTTCAACATCTACTTTCTACACTTAAACTTAAAAGAACTGGTTACTAATAAAAAACACAAATTCATAAAGGTTTTTTTATTGGGAATACTGTTGGCTAGCAAAAAATTCGTTGTTAAAGACCGTATTTAATTAATAATGTAGTATAGGTACCAGTAAAGATATAAAAAATAAAGATCAAGTTTCCTCTGGAGGAAATTTATTTTCAACCATATCGCACACTTCACATAGAATCAAATTAATAAAATAGATTTTTAGATTTTTTCCTAGAATCAGCAGTAGGCTATGGAAATAAAGCATATTTTTACGATCTTTGGCAATAAAAAATGTACAGGGCATCTTCAAAAATGACAAATTATCAATTTTGTCAAATAACTTGGAAACAAAAGAACACTTTTGAGTTCTGTCTGCACCATGGTAAGTATTACCAAAACAGAGGACATAAATATTACATTAGTTTTTTGCTTTTGGCCAATAGTTACCGAGATAAAAATAAGAATTTATTTTACTCGTATGTAATAATTTGATATTTGATTCTGTGCTTACCAGCTCCTTCTCTGTAGGGGGTTCAATAATGTCTTCAACTAGTAAAATAATTATTGATTCATTTGACTGACGAGATGAGGTTGTTTCAAAATTGTAAATGTTCGATTTTTGTGTATAAGCATTAATGTCGAAGTCAGGGTCCCTATCATCATCATCAACAGTTTTCACTGATTCAGGTATAATAACTACTACCTGTACTACCCGTTTTTTCATTACTTTTTGAAGTTTTTCTGCAGCCAGCAGAAATCATAGTCAATTCATATTTTATTTCTTCGGGAAAATGGGTAATTAAATCTGGGGTAAATTCTGTATACATTTTATCTGAAAATATGGTGGATTTCGTTTGACTTTCTCCTTGAAAACGATCATTACTGTCGATTGTAAACAAGTTAATATCATCAATTTCTATGGGAAAGTCATAAAAGTTATTACTATTAATCCTTTTCTACAAATAAATACTTTTTCTTGCATTTTCCTAATATAAAGGATTAATTTGTTTACTTAAATGCGTTTTCTTAGTACTAAATTCTTTCTAGGAAATTTCATCTGGTGGAAGGTGAATTTGTTCTTTTTCGTGCGATTCTTCCACTAGTCAAAATACATAATAATGTGTTGAATTTTGAGATAACATTATAATTAATTTATTTATTCAATGTGAGTAGCTGTACAAACTGTAACGGTAAATGGAGTTAATTATTGAATTACTACTAAGGGTATAAACAATTCTAAGCAATTATAGCTTCTTGAATACTGGGGTTATTTTAAAAATGTGCCGGCATATTGAATTAAGAATAAAATAACAGGTGCCGAAATATGCTTCTTACCCGGAATACATAATTGTGAAGGATGATACTGTAAGTCACGTGTTTTTTAAATCAATAAAAAGAAAGTATTTATTTGTTTACTTTTTAACAAGCATTTTTATATTAACCCTTAACTGGTGACATGCCATTCCGTGACGTAGTTTGTGATGTACAATCCCCTGACTCTTCCACTTAATTCATTATAATTAGGCTGATGTAACAGTTTGCTGCCTTTTAATTTTTTTCCCTTTTCTCATTACTACCCAAAACTATTTTTCCTGTTAGCTCTATACTTTTTTAATAAAGTCGTTGACTAAAAGAAATGTAATAAATAGGGTCCGGATTTATATGTATTCACATATTCTTTTTGCTGTTAATACAACATCAGAATTTGGTATTCTTACGTTTTAGCATAAAATGAGCTAGTTTACAAAGTTTTATTTCGCATATAACTGCATATTTAGGATGTTTACCGCATATTCGCATATTTTACATATTTCGTGATATAGCAGCATATTTCGTACATATTCCTTACTTTTTCTTAAATTTTAAAACATATGGCTTAAAATTCTTTGAATTTTTATATGGCAACTCGCGACCAGTGAGTCTAAAATGCAACTTTTATTTTCTTATTTTATTCTTAGAATGGTTTTACAAAGGTTTAAAGAAGGTTTAACATATCTATACGCACCGCAACCTGTAAAGTTAGAAAATGTAAAACTTCTAAGGTCAGATGCTGTTACATACATGATTAAAGCAGGACAGGCTTTTGAAAATATTTTACCCCGATTTGATTCATATGACTTGTATGGCTCACGCTTTACATAGAATAGCAGAATTGGTTCGAATAAAATATCCCCTGGTCAGCAAAACTAGTTAATAGCGGGAAAAAGCTAAGCGAAGTTGCTCCTGAATTGCCATTACCACCACTACCCATAATTACTAGGTGGAGAACTTGGATTGAAGCTGTAATACTTTATTGTGAAAATTTCAATAAACAAAAGAAATATTTCAGGAAATTGTTGATGGTTCTAAAGCCGTTTTGGAGTGTAGGACGTGTGTGGCAGATTAGAAGATCGTTCAACAATTAGCTTTTATTAAAACACATTTTTCAATTTTGCTAACTTTAATAAAAGATTTGGAAAGTACGCAGGTACCTCTAACCAAGTCCATTGAAACCATACATACAGTTATCGATAGCTTGTAAATCTGTCCGGGAACAATCGGGAAAACCGTTATTTCCGAGCTAGACGCTATTCTGGAAAGAAACCCGGGCAACAACACATTCTATAGAATAAGTAAGATTTTATAGAGTTTTTTTTTTTTATTTTTTTTTATTAAGTACTACTGGTTAAGCACACTAGGCTATTCACAGTACAGTTATTCTGATCTTTTACCACTAGAATATTCATTCTTAAACTTAAGAGTTTTACATATTATACACTGGGATTATAGAACATCACTAGATATTAATCGTCTGAATCACTGGAGAAGAAGATGTCTTGAGGAAGTCTAGGTTTAAGACGAGTTTGAAGAGAGCGTTGACCAATCCCGTAGTGTTGTAACCCTGGACAGTTGTTCATTGCGTACAAACCATTCAGCATTGGTGGCAATCCGTAAAATTTTATTTTGGAAAGTTTGAATTTTTCTAATGTTTGTGTCGCTTGCGGTTCCCCATACAACGCACGCATATGTGAGAGTTGGTCTTAAAATTGATTTGTATATCGTCATAGCACATTCAATTCGTAGGGGGGACTTTTTATTCAAGATTGGATTGAGTGTCATTAGTTTTGCATATGTGTCATTTAGCTTTTTATTTATGTGATACCCCCATCTTAATTGGCGATCTAGGTACAGCCCAAGATACTTAACTGCCGAGTCGTTTGGGTTCCATGTTATCAGCCTTCCATTTATAATTATCGGTGCTGGATTAATAGGTCTTCTTAGGGTGAATATTTTGGTTTCACATTTAGAAGCATTTAGCTTGATGTTCCACTTTGCGAACCATTTGGATAGTGTGCCAACTGCAGCTTGGAGGGTTTGGGAAGCAATATTGATGTCATCCTGCTGGGTTATAACCGAAGTGTCGTCAGCGTACATAATCACACATGAGTTATTAGGAGTTGGTAAATCGTGGACAAAAGTATTGAATAATAAAGGTCCTAAAACGGATCCTTGAGGAACACCTGCACTTATTTTCTTCTTTTCTGATCTAGAGTTGTTGATTTTCACAACAAAGGTTCTACTATCCATAAATGACATGATGATATTTATTAGATATTCTGGAAAGTTTAAGTTAATCATTTTGTAGATAAGACCCCTTTGCCACACCTTGTCGAAGGCTTGTGCTACATCAAGGAAAGCAATCGTAGTATGTAGTTTACTCTCGTAACCTTTGACTATTATTTCATTGAGTCTTAGAAGTTGATGGGTCGTAAAATGTTTAGGGCGGAAGCCAAATTGGAACGTAGGAATAATATGATGTGAGTCAAGATATGATTGGAGTCGTGCATGGATAATTTTTTCGAGATTTTAGATAAAGTGCATAGCAAGCTAATAGGTCTGTAGCTGGCAGGATCACTGTGATTTTTTCCTGGCTTTGGAAATACTATAATCTCAGCATGTTTCCATGCTGTTGGAAAATAACCGATTACCAAACACATATTAAAGATCGTTGCTAAAAACGTCAGGGCTTTAGGAGTTAACTTTTTTAGTATTATGTTAGGTATAAGATCACTGCCAGGAGATTTTTTGTTTGGAAGATGTTTAATGAATTTTTCTATTTCCAAGGGAGTGGTTGTTAAAATATCCCCAGTTGGCAGAGGTAGTCGATTCTCAACTTGATTGTGTATATTATTGGTGAATTCCAGATTTCCTTGCTCAATGTTTAGCGTGAAGGTTTCCTGGAGATGATTGGCCATCACTTCACATTTTTCATTGTCACTGCAATAGTTTACATTGTTGTTGCAACAACACATTCTATAGAATAAGTAAGATTTTATAGAGTTAAACCCGTCAAATTTAGGCTGCGTGAAGTATGCTCCTATAACTTCATGTGAGGTTAAACGCTCGTTTTCCATGTACAAAAAAATTTTTACTTCCGTGAGACACAATATTACAATGGAAAACGTAGATAAAATGATGTTTCTTTACTGTAACGCGGAAAAACAAATCATAATATTTTTTATTATTATTTTATGTGTATGTAACTCTTAGTTCAAGCTTTCTATGTAAAAAATTACAAAAATAAACACTTCCAAGCGATATATAAAATTTTCTACATTGTATTTGGTATGCTCAGTATTTGTCATATATTTTAAGTTTTTACCGCATATTTTTAGATTTTAGCACATATTTTATATATATTCACATATATTACAGCTTATTATATATATAACTACCAAAAATTGAAAGTGACTTTTTACATCGAAAAACCGTTATATTTGTTTCCCTGTCCGACACGGGGCTCATGGGCGTCTAACTGAATGCTGGAAAACGACCTGCAGCCAATGTAAAAAACAATGCGTATAATATACGAAAAAGTAAATTACTAACAGAGTCAGTTCGGATTGTAAGAAAATCAGATAAATTTTGAGATTAGGGTTGTGTGCATTATGTTCTTAAAAGATGGTAGTTTGTAATAAGGTGTTAAAAAATTTCAGTAAATTAATTTCACTTTAGTAGCTCCTTTAATACTAAATAGAAATAAATACTTTTCTTGAAAATTGAAGAATACCGGCAGGAACTTTACCATATGAATTAGCACTCCATTAGATATCAATACTTTTTTATAGAGTATTTCGGCATGCATTGGTAGATTTTACCTTCGCGAACACAGGTAGTTCTTAAAAACTGAAACAAATGTTTCTTTCCTATTTTTCTGTATCATTAGCGTTACTAAAGTCTGAAAAACTTAAAAAAAATGTGAAAAAGAAATTTAAAGTAAAATATAAGGGTTATCAACAGGTATTCTGACCTAACAATATCGATTTCAACTCCTTCTTTTGTTCATTTGAATTTTGAGAAATCGTGTAAATGGAGAAAATGATATCTTTCTTTTTCAAGTATTGCTCTTAGAATTCCTATAAGATTGAACCTTTAAATAATCCGCCGAAAAAAATTATTTTTATGCACTATGGGGCCCTTATTTTGTACGATTTGTGCGTGAGTACCGCATTGAAACTTCTCCTGATCAGTAAATTGATAAAGGCGGCAGCGATTGAGCAGCCATAAGACACCTCTCATATTTAACAACATAAATAGGTGATCAATCACTAATTTTTAACTATTAGTCGGTAAATTGCTACAGAAATATTCATACTCAGTAACAGAATTATAAAAACTACGAATAAGTTCAGAGAAACTGATTCCGAAATTACATTGGCGTTCTAATACTGTACTAAATATTCAACGTACATATATTCGATATGTCGAGAGGCAGAACGTACCGGCTTCCGTAAAATACGGCAACACTGCTGGAGGTAACTAAGGTGTATGCATAACATAATATATATACAAGTGGAGGTGACTTTGTATCTCGTATATGAACTATATACACAAATATGTTTTTTGAGAAATCGTTTCCCCTCTTTAGGAAACCGTATTCTAGACTTCCCCCTCATCACAAATATGGCCTTATATACGACCCAGGATATCGGGGTAACCCGGAGGTCAGGTCGCCATATTCATGAGCCGGAGGTGACAGCTTAACAGCTATCAATATATATATATATATATGTTGGTTTTGAGGATTCCGCGGGTGTTGTATGCTGTGGTTGGTTTCCAGGAATTCTTCCGCGTAGCAACTTCTTGGTCCTGGGACGGACCGGGCTGGTTGTCTTGACGACGTTTCGGCAAAGTCACATTTGCCATCTTCAGGTCTTGTCGGATAACTTTCTGCTGATGCTTCTTGTGATACGACTGTTGTCCGTGGAAAATGACCTTTCGCCCGAACGGTTGGTTGCAGGAATGGAGAGAAAAATTCTTTAGCCCACATCAATGTTTGGAATAGTTGACGTAATTTTTTGGTTCCTTAATAACCGCAATGATCTTTCAACCAACGAACACGAGTTACTATCTGCTTCAGAGTTTTCATCAAAATTAAAATCCTTTATAAAACTTTAAAATCTGATGCACTCATTCGGAAAATCCTCGTGTAGGTCACCTTTATACATATTTTGCAATTTTGCTGCCCTTTCTAATAAATCATTGACCTCAATTTGCAAAATATGCTCAAGAAAACCAAACAAATCTTCCAAAGCTGAGTAGGCCCTTCTGAAGGTTACTTTTCCCAGTAAACTTTGCATCATTACTTGACCTTTCGTCCGATGTCAACTTTCTCGATTTGACACGTTTTGTGTCATAAGTATATACTTCATTTTTAGTAATAATTTTCCCTTCTTGTTCATATAGATGATAATTATTACGAACATGGTTAATGTATTCCACTAATGAGTCATACAATTGAACGGCCAACATTACATTCATGGTAGAATTTTTAAGCGATTTATTGGTTTTTTTCAAATTCTGCCAGAATATCTTTCCAGAAACTAAACATGATGCCTGTTTCCAATTGTTCCATTTTTTTCTTAATACCCGTTGCTTCTGTCTTTCTCGTAGGTTTTTGCAACGGATCATCAATAATGGTATCAAGGGAAATTTTAAATTCCGTATAGCCATACAAGCATAGCTATTGTACAAAATCTTAACTGTATCCGCTCTTGCAGACCATCTAGTGACCGACAACTTTTTTGGTACCTCCTTCATCCCTAAGTTGTTCTTCATTACTTCCCATCTATGTGTAGACGCACTACAAAAATTGTACAATTGTTCTACAAACATGAAAAAATTGACTGCCAAATTGCAACATTCTGCTGCAGATTTTTCCACTAAATTAAGCGAATGTGCAGCGCATGGTACAAAAGTAATTAATTTATTATGTTTCTGCAATCGTGCTTGTTGACCTGTATATTCGCCCGCCATATTGCTTGCATTATCATACATCTGTCCACGACAATTTAGTATTTCTAAAGACATATTCTTAAGTGTTGTTAAGACTGTAGTCTCCATTTCTGCAGATTTATGACCCACTTTGCTTATAAGTCCAAGAAATCATTCTACTGCTCTTCCATCTTCAAGCGTATATCTTATTATACAAGTAAATTGATCGACATGAGACGTCCGGAGTTGAATCTAAACTTATTGAAAAGTATTTAGTTGCATTAACTTCTCTCAGTATATATTCCCTAACTTCATTTCCCATAATTTCAATAAATTCATCACATATTGATGCAATAAGGTAGGAAACACTACCTTTTCATTTATTGCCTTTGCAATCTAAATGATTTTTCAAAAAGGGGTCAAACTGTGACAAAAGTTGAAGTGTCGCTAAATAATTCCCACAATGTTTATCTCCTAAAATTAGATTTTTTCTTCTAAAGGAGAGTCCATGCATGGATAAGTATTTTATAGTGGGTACGATACGTTTAAGGATATTGATCCACTAATCTTTCAGTGTCAATTTTTCCCACAACTTTTGATCTAGTTATAAATATTTTTGTATTTTCCATATGCTCCGATGAATTCTTATGCGAAGAAATTCTGTCCACATTTTTCCAGTCGTTGAAACTATCAATAAACGAATTCTTACTTTTTTACAGAATAATTTACATTGTAAGCAGAAAATAGAAGAAACAGGTTCTGAAAATAAGAGCCAACGTCGACGTACTCTTTCGCCATTGATTAAATTTGAAAAAAAAATATATCTTTCGAAGCATACCGATTCTGTTTGTCATAGGTTCTCTTAGTTTTTTTAAAATCTATGGCATCTAAATTCTGAAGAAACGGATTTTTTGATATATAATCAATAAACTCTTTGTCTTTGTCGGGCCACAAAGCTGGATCTTTCTTAATACTATTGTAATGTACAACTAGACAAGCGCGAAGGACTATGAGAACCGGTAATTTCTGCTTCCATCTATCGGCGCAATCCGTACAAGTTTCTGTTAACAGCTAAATTGTTGAAGCAACGAAAAATAAAGTTTCGTATATAGATTTTAATATTTTCCGTGGTTGGGAGCATCTAAAATTACTGGCGCCCCGCTGGGCGCCTCTAAAATAGCGGCGCCTGAGGCTTTAGCCTTTTTAGCCTATTGGGTTAAACGCCCCTGTATAGAACTAGTGGAAAAGGATATTAAACATCCTATCTAAAAGAATTCTGCTGCTTCAGCCTGGTTTCGATGAAGGAGGAATTAGAAAAACTGGTAGATTCAATGCCAAAAGCATGGTAGTTAATTTAAATTTAAATATTGTGTGACATTTGAGGTTTTGTCGTTTTGTGTAATTTTTTCTAACTACAGTTTGTTTTTGAACTGACATTTCTTCCGTGTTTTTAATTATATTGTAGTGATTAAGTACCTTGTCTTATATTATTATTATTATTATGAAGCTATAAAATAATTAAAGGATTCGAAACTAAGAGCAATCATATTAAAATAAATCCGTAGATACATGAAAAACAGGAAAGTAACCAGATATTTATAACTTTTCATAAAAAAAATTGTTTTGCATGCTTTATTACGGAGTGTGTCTAATAACAAGCTCTAAACAAGGTACTATAAAGTTTAATCATTGATGTGGGATCCGCCATTCCGATCTTCCGTGGGAACCAACAAGTGTAGCCAATAGAGGCAGTTTTGAGAATATCGACGCTTAGCGCCGGCTGACGTCACGGATGCGTGGGAAGGGCGCAGTTGGTCGCGATTATTATCATCGTGCATATTTTCATTGCAAAAACTCCCACAATTTTACATATCAGTTTGGATCTGTTCGACAATCTACAACAGCAATGGACTATCCAATATCAGATTTAATGTGCTTAAGAGAGATGCAATAGTTTATAGCTCTTCACTGGTTCGATCTCTGAAATGCGTATTTATCTATTTTCTTGTGTATTGACAAAAAGCAACCAACTGTCATTGCGTGTTTATAATGATGTTATTTGGAAGTCACTTTCAGTATTCTTTCTACGTACTACTTTCTTAGTTTTAATTTAAAGTAGAAATAGAAACACAGTTTTAACAACTTTAAAATATGACGAAATGTTATTTTACTTTTTTTTTGTCAGTTGGGGAATCATATAGTTAATAATAAAAATGATTCTACTGGGCTTAATTTAAAGTCAAATTTAACTTGAACCTTAATCGGGGATTCTACATATTTAAACAAAACATTTCGTTTGGACTTCACCATATACTTTAATATACTCAGAACTAAACAAAAATATGATAAGCTGCTTAACTTTCTATTAGAGCTAGCCAAATAGTATTTTCATTGTCGACTTTATTTAAAAATATGTGAAATAAATTATTTACGTGTAGAATAAATTTCACATGTTCTGAATGAATTACTGATATGAGAAACAACATTCTTACATCAGAAACACAATACGTGGTATTTTAAATAAAAACTTATTTTAGAACTTTTTAATCAATATTATCTACTAGAATATTAATATCACATTATAAAAAAAGTCAGTCTACATAATACGAGGGCTGTTCTTTTTTTGCTGAGCCTAGTAAAGTAATACACAATATATTGAGAAAACACATTTATTTATAATTTTTCAAAATATTCCCCTCCACAGTCAATGCATTTTTGCATCCGTGAAAACCAATCTTCAAAACATTTTCTCCAATCTTCCCGCGTTAGGTTATTTATTTCATTTTTAAATGCGTCAACCCCTTCTTCCGCCGATCTAAAACGTAAACTCCGTAACTTATTCTCTACACGCGGAAATTAAAAGAAATCGTTAGGTGCTAGGTCTGGACTGTACGGTGAAGGACCCATTATTTCAAGGTTTTGGGTATTCAAATACCTAGTCATTCGAGCAGCAGTGTGCGCCCGAGCGTTATCTTGAAGCAAGATTATCCTTTCTCTTCGATGCTTTTCGCAATATTATGGAGAACTTGAGGCAAACAAACTGTAGTGTACCATTCAGCATTAACAGTACAACCATCCTCCAGTGCTACAGCGGAAATATATCCAGTAATTCCAAAAAATGTGGCGACCATCTTTTTGTTTCGGCTTTTTTCACGAACAACTTTTGTTGGAGCCGATTCGTTCTCAAAGACCCAACCTGCCGACTGTTTCATCACCTGTAATGATGTTTTACACCAAATGATCCATTGTCAAAGCGATCCAGTGTAGATCTGCACCATGCCACACGGTTTTCTTTTAGAACTGGAGTCAAATTGTGGGGAATCCAACGGGCCAAAGCTTACGTACCATCAAATGTTTGTGTAAAATGGTGTCAACTGCTTTCACACCAATCTTTAAAGTTGCTTGAATACTCCTGGCAGTAGCATGCCGGTCCTCTTCAATCATGTTTCATACAAGACCAATATTCTTTTCGGTAACTACCATTCTTGGCTTAGGAGCTCGAAAGTTGTCATTTAAGGAAAGTCGACCACGTTGAAATTCATTGTAACACCGCTTTACGGTAGCTAAGGAACACGGCTTGTTACCAAATGCTCGATTGATTTCCTCAAAACATTCTTTACGGCTTAAGCCACGCGTGAAGTTGTAAAAAATCACAGCTCGTTAAAGCTCTTTATTCAATTCCATGATTTCTTGGGGAAAAGATTACTTTAAAATTATGTGTTTTAAAAACTTTCAAGTATATTTGACAATTTTCACTATAATTAAACTTGTAAACAACCCCGTTAAAATGTCAAGCAAAATTTGTTTCAAAATATCATAGCCTGCTAGGTAGGCTCAGCGGAAAGAGAATAGCGCTCGTATAAACAGTTTTATTCGGATTTGTTCCTCGTTGTCTTGGTAATGTTTTCGAGAAATTATGTAAAATAAATAATACTGTCTTAACTCTCTTTTCATATTTGTGTTTTAAATTGAATTTCGTATCCTAAAATCCGCTGATTTTAAATTACTATTTATTAATTTTAGTCTGAAGGCCTTATAGTTTAAATTTAAAAATATAATGAGAATTTTTTATATGTCGATATAAGCTATGTCACGTTTTCTTCGTATATAATCAATAAATACTCAAATAGTTAACGGTAATATTTGAATGGAATACAAAATATTTAAGTTTTGTAAAATGATACTCAAAACTTAATCTCTTAAAATATGGCCTGCGAAAACATGTTGTGGCCATATTTAAAAATTTGATATTTAAAGTTTTCACTCTCAGTTGGTTAACAATAGGTATGTCATATTCCAAACTCGGATCATATTAGAAATTCTGCAATCAAAAATGGCGCAAATTACAAGTTTCTGTATTTAAAAAATTAGTTCTGTAGAAACAGCATCGCATGAAAGAGTTTTATTCATGAAACTACTTGTACCTGCTGTCTGAAGTTTAACATTATTGACTTAATAATTCTTTAAACTTAATCGCAATTCCATATTTCTATGATATAAATATTAGCAATTCGATAAATGTTTAAACTGGAAGGAAAAGTACGACATGTGTATGAGTGTTAGTTGTCCATTGTAAATAAGTTAAAACCAGAGTAGCTATACTTTAATACAGGGTGGGTATAAATTAACGAGAAAGCTACACGTGGCGATGTTGTTCGTAAAACTCTAAATCGAAAATCCTACTACTAAAATGTTGTACAATGCTTCCTGCGTCTGCACGAGGTCCCAAAAGTTTGGACATCCGGTCTTTTAATAAGCGTTATTCATCGATAACGGTTTATAGAAAAAGCTGCAATTTCGAAAAAAAGAATTGAGAATATTTTTCCGTAGATGTGGTCTTTCATCTCAAAAGTTTATTTTACACATTTTTTTATTATTATTATTTTTTATAAAAAATACATTTTGAAACATTGTAAAACAATAAGTCGTCCCCCCATGGCAATGTCAAATTTTGACATTACAAAATCAAATTAATTCGATTTGCTCGTTCTAATGTTGTGTTATCTCTGATTATTTGTATAGTTTTTATTAGTTCTTGTGTTTCTGTATTTTTTTTTATCTTATATCGTTCACTTATAATGAACTTTACGTTCAATGAGTATGCCGATATGTGCATGGTATACGGTTTCTGTAATGGAAATGCTAACAAGGCAGAACAAGAATACTGGGCACGTTTTCCAAACCGGAGGCATCCTAGAGAAAATGTATTTCAAAGACTGGACCAACAGGTTCGTGAAACCGGTTCGTTTATCAAAAGAAATGCGAACGCTGGTCGACCAAGGAAAAGCCGTACAATACAACTGAGAAAGCAAATATTCGACGCAACACACGATGTCACTGTGAGTACTCAGCAATTAGCTGCAACATTAAACTATCCCTAGTAACAAGGTCCTACATTTGATTCTACGAGAAAATCCTCTTTATCCATATCATATCTGCACAGGTCAGTCCCTCTATGAAAATAATAACGTATCCCGAATGAATTATAGCAACACGTTTTTAAATAGAATTCGTGACAATGATGATTTCTTAAGACATATTCTTTGGAGCGATGAGTGCATGTTTACCAGATATGTATATGTTTAATACTCACTATTGAGCTGGGGAAAACCCAATTTCGTGAATATTGTCCCCAAAAAAGGTTTTCCGTTAATGTATGGCTGGACATAATAAACCTCAGGGCTTTTGGACCAATTTACCTACCAAATCGTCTTAATGCCGATGACTACCTCAATGTTTTGGAAAAGTTATTGATGCGATTCCGTTGAACATACTACTTAATGTGATATACATGCATGTTGGGGCTCTTGCTCATTTTGCCCGTAAAGTAAAAGAGTAGCTGAAGGCACACTCCTCAAACAGATAGATTGGTCGAGAAGATCCCATTTTATGGCCCGCGAGATCACCCGATCTCAATCCTGTAGACTTTTTTGTTTGGGGCTTTATTAAAGAAAAAGTTTATGCTACGCCTCCATCAAACGCTGACGAAGTTGGAAACCGTGTGCGCGAATTTCGAAACACCCTGCATATATATAGAAATTCAGAGAGCAAACCGCACTGCGGAACAGCCCAAGACCAAGGAGGAACTCGCACCTCCGGAAGGCTTAGCTTTTCTACCTTACAGTAAGAGCACCACTGATAAGATTGAGCATGATCTTAGAAGGTACAGCATAAAGACAGTCTTTAGAATTAATGAAAATTGAATGAAACGGTTTCAGATCCGCAAAGGAGCGTATATCAAATTTTAAATCAGCCGGGATCTACAATATCCCTTGCTCTTGTGGCTCAAACTACATCGGACAAACTGGTCGTTCCATTGAGTTAAGATTGCGAGAGCACAAAGGTGATTGCAAACATAAACGCATCACAAAATCTGCGGCGGCTGAACATACTGGTTTAACTGGCCATAAGATGGATTTTGACAATCATGTACTCGCCAGAGTACCTCATTACTTCCCTCTCGTAAACAGAGAGGATGGTTTTAGACTCAGTAAAGCTGGGAATCCAGTAGTTTATCCTCTAAGGACTGTTAAGCATCATCGATCTCACGATTACGCTCCACCGCATACGTCTTTGCCCAACGGTGACAGCCAACCAGAACTCCGTCGTTCTGCCCGACTTTCTCGAAGAGGTTTAAATACCTCCGCTTCCCGGATTTGAATTCAGTGTTCTATTCACTCTGAAGATGCAAGCTGCAATGTCTTGCGAAAGGTTAGTTTGTATGGGTTCACAAACAGCTAACAGGCATAAGCCGATTAAGTATTATTGTCCTGGCGAACAAAATACATTAAGATCAAATCCTTGTCCGCCCCAAGGTTTAAATAATATAAGCACACGGCCCTGTTTAAGCAGGCAGGGCCTACGAACAAATATTGCTCAAACTTTTAGAGCAAATGCTTGCTTGTAAAGGCAGACGAGCTACAGGTCGGTCTTGCCTGATAATGCTGGGTGTAGTTTCCAAATGACGAGGCGGTCTAAGGCGAAAGTAAATTGTAATATTGACATTAATTATCCTAATCATTGAATTGGTAGAGCAGAACCGCTTTAGTGACCTCCACGCTCCCCTGATTGCTATTTATGTGTCTATTTCTGATGGGGACACTTCAACAATATTGTTTATCAAACTCCAATTGCAAATGCATAAGTTCTGTTCAAGTCTTTCAGATCGCATTGCCCGTAGTTTTCAATTGTTTACCAATAGTCCTTGTATTTTTCAACCTGTTAGGAAATCAACGATCAGAAGCTCTGAGGCATAAATTTGGCCAAGTCATTCAGTTACATGTACATGTACATGTATTATAAAAAACAAAAAGGCACTCGTAACTGGATAATCCTGTACATCGCAGTAGGTTGTTAAACTGCAAATGTCAAATAAGAATAATTTATCTGAGGATATAAATACACTTTATTATATTATTTTTGCATTTATAAGTACAAATCTACATTTAAACAAATACATATTTTTGAATTATAAAACTGACTGTCAAATACAAAGTAAATTTTATAAAAGGCCATTTTCAATGGTTTTATTTTATCAGAAATGAAAAATGTATTATTTGGGAACTACATCATTGTTATCATTTCGTTCCTATTATAAAATTTACTCAGTACGAAACCACATAATATTTCAGAAATTTGTCATGACTAGAATTTTGAAGACTAGAAAATTTACAATAATACGTATGTATAAAACCGATGTCGTATTATGGTTACAGCAATATTACAGTATCGAGCATTGTTGAAGTAATTGACTAGAGATTGCTACTGACTAGAAAACATTGTACAATTAGTTAACAACTTATATTAAATACAGGCTGTCTATTTCAGAATATCCATTTCGAATATACTTTTTAATTTTTAGAACAGAAGGAAAGTAATAAAATAATACGTGTATATTCATGCCGTGCTTTTGTACCTTGCAAAATCAGGAAATCGGGAAAGGTTCAGTAATAGAAACCATTTAATTTTTTGATAAGAAAGTGTGTAAGTCACGTATATGTGTTTTAACATAAACAAAAAATAATTCATACACTGACCTATTAATAAATCATGGTAATTTTAGTCTCTTTTGAACAAAACTGGTTTCATTAAAATAGCTCCTCTGTAGAAATACAGATTTACTTGCTATTAATTTTTAGAAATCCGCCTCTCATACAGTTAATAAATTTTATCCCACTACAAAAATAACTTTCCGAACAATTCCCAAAAGCACTAACACTTTCACTTCATTATATTTTCCACTTTGCACTAAAGTTTAATATAATTGCACAGTTTTTCAAACAAATTTGTTCAATCCTGTAGAGCAAACGACGTGTTCGCATCGGCATTTTTCGTCGCTCTAGGATCCTCCGGCGTCCACACTTTGGCAAACATAATTCCATTCGAATTTGGTTCTTTTTGCCTTGACCAGGATAACGAATGTGCTGTGTAAAGTCCTCCAGATCCTGAAGAAACAAATGTAAATTAGTCATGTTACTTTTGCTTTTCTCTTAAGTAATTTGTACAGTTTATTTTTTAAGATTTGAAGTATAATAAGTGCTTAAATACGTAAATAATTTGGTATTCTATCTTTTATAGGAATGTCTAAGTATGGTTGGCAGAGAACTCTGGTTCCCCAGCAACCAGCATTACCATGCACAGTATAAAAAATCTTGTGATGCAACCCACCGCAAACAATTTCCCAATCCGGTTGGCAACCGTGTAATGCTAAAAACCTTTTCTGGAATTTCTATCGTTCGGATTCAACGTTAAACTGTAGGTCCCCAGTGTATCTACCTAAACGCTGAAACGAGTCACGTGGCAGAGAAGATGCCTGTGCCAGGCAATGGAATGAAAATGCTGTTCATAAATGTCTAAATAGTATTAATCGATCTTTCCGTTAAAATAAATTTCAATTAATTTTGTATTAAGGATTGTACCAGCAGGATTACCTAACCTTAATCAAAGAACCCATATTTTAAACGAGAAAGTTACTAAAAAAGTGAATATAAACAAGATCTCCACAAGATAAGACTAAATTTAATAAATCCAATCCTATGAAACCAATCTCGGAAGAACAAATTTTGCAATGGAACATACCTTGGAAGACTATGAACATCTGACGCCACGAAATACTTCCTGTGGAAGCCACAAGGAAAATTAAGCAAAAAGAGTAGAATATCTCTCTTATAAAAAAACTAGATAGGAGCTGAGCTAGAGATGAAACACAAAAAGCGATCATATTTGTAGAACACATTGCAAATGGTTTCCAACCCTTTCCCGGGGAGGTTATGCAGAGGGAAGACGGTGTAATCCTAAACGCATTAGACATTCCCCATCAGCTAGTGCTTTCTATTAAAAAAAAAACATTAGTTCTAACAATGTTCCAAATTATAACCTGATTAAAGGAGCAATCATCAAACAGCTGCAAAAGAAGTAATACCTTGAAGGACTATCACCGCTGGAAGTTACAGAATATTCTCGGTGGAAAGCCACAAGGGAATTCAAGCGATACTAGCAGAATATACCTCCTATAAAAAACCAGACAGTGCTGGGCTAGGGATGAAACATAAAAAGCGATTACATTTGTAGAACACTTTGCAAATGTTTTCTAACCCATTCCCAGGAAAGTTACTAAGAGGGAAAATGAGAAAATCCTAAACGGATTAGACATTCCCCATCAGCTTGTTTTTTCTATAAAGCCGTAAAGATTAATGAAGTGAAATACATTATTACTAAGAACTTAAATGCTAAAACGGTTCTAAGCTGCTACCTAAGGACAGGACAAATCATCAAACAGTTGTCGTAGCACCTCTTAAATGCCCAACTCGCATCTATAATGCAATTCTTAATATGGGATATTTCCCATCCCAATGGAAGACAACCCTAATTATTCCGGTACCAAAACACCAAGAGCTAATGTACAAATTCAAACAAATTCTACCGCATCCTTTTTATCAACTCCTCAATTCGTACCGAGTGGCAGATACTTAATGATTGAACATCAAGAGAAAATCACAGAGTTGTAGCCTATTCAAGCTGATGTACCTCAGGACAACGTCTTTATCTCAATTACATGGCAGACATATCAGAATCGCTACATACAACTACAACCATATATTATGTCGATGGCACACCTGAATGGATGTCTCACCTGGAAGAAGCCTATATTCGATAAACGGAAGCAGCTTGGATTTAAATTTTCTTAACTTTATTGGCTAATTGGTCAGCGATCTAAATTATCCTTGAAAATAAATTTCTTCTTTACAACTCCATTTTAAAACCAGTGTTGATCTATGGTATGCAACTCTTAGGTAAGGTGTGTTCAAATATGAAAATCTTTTTAAAATGCCAATCACAAACACTGCCACCTATTGTTAGTGCATCGTGGTATGTGAAAAATGATTTAACACCCCATAACTGATATCTTCTGAAAAAGAAGATTTTAATACTGTATGCAAGCGGGATAGCTAGAAAGGCTGGATACATCCAAATGCATTAGCTGTTAACCGTTGGATAATAGCTGACAATATATCGCCTAAAGCGATGTCATATACTTGCTCAACATATAAGACTGGAATAATAAAGTAACCGAAAACTTACAAATAATCTAGGTTACGTTAAGTATTAGTTAAGGTTTTTATGTACATAAGTCTAAAGCCGCGTGTTTATTTGCAATGTTAAAAATATACCTTATCTACCTATAGCTCTCTGGCAGATTGGAAATTCATGGGAACTAAGTACTGAGTGTTCAAAAAAAGGGTCAAGTGAGCTAAGTAGATTGCCTTGTTAGTTAGCAACAAACTGTCAGAAGTATCTCAAACAACGATTTCTATTACTATTAGTAATGGGCGTATTTCCAATGAAATCATCGAATGATAAACCTTTTCGAATACGTTCCTTTAGTGGCATGCGCATCTCGAATTAAACAATTCGAAATATTCGGTTATGTATGTATCACCAAGATGAGAGTAATTCATTCGAATGAAACAGTTCGAAATATTCGGTTATGCATGCATCACCGAGATGCGAATAATTCATTCGAATGCTAAAAACTTTTGGAATACTTTCGTTTAGTGGGGCACGCATCTCGAATGAAATATATAAATGATTTGAGTCGTATACAAATGAATTTGTAATTCGAGAAAATACTAAAAGATAAATTGCAAAGTAACATATTTGACTTATTTTGTATGATGGGGTCGCATGTGCAGCTGAGCAAAATATGTTTTTATAATTTCGAACCGGGCAGGCTTAAGCTACGATTATTTAATTCTACTTTTCTAAACTTAAATTCAAAATTAATAATTGTAAATTTTTGAATCCAGTCGAAAACCGAAAAAACAATTCGTGACAAGAGCGGGAGTGCCAGGGAATCGCATTGCCGAAATGCGCGCGCATTTTGGATTCGAATGATTAATTCGAATGATTACTATCAGTGTCATTTCAATGATATTTCCGATTTTTCTCAGCAAATATTAAAAAATACAGTTCTTTTTAGAAGTAATACTGTAGTATTTATATCAAATAATTGTGTTTTGTTATACGCTATGTAGAAGTACCTCGATAGTTTGTCATTGCCTTTCGAGGCAAAACGACCGTGTAAAATTCGATCTAGGATCGAATCCAGGCCTCAACAAACGTTTCGTCTATCACAAAAAAAATGTTATATTAGGTGATTTTCACTCATCAGACTTTAGTTTACGAAAATTGAGGAACCACACTTCCATGACTTTGTAAGCATATTTGCATGGTTAATTTACAGTCAGCAATAGCAACAAAGTTCACGAAACAACCATTGTTTATTGAAGAAATATATTATTTAAACCCATACATGAGAATAATGTATACCAATATTTCCTGGTTTCTAATGATTAGTATTGTATGCTTAGTGATAATATCAATAACACTCTAATAAAAAAAATACTGTTCCACTCACACTTCTTATAAAATCAAATAATTATGATAAAAATCAGAGACATATACATAGGGTGATTTGTTTGTGGGCTATTGATTAGAAAAGTAAAGTATAACGTTTCGTTCTCTATAGTTCATCATTAATTTTTTTATTCCTCTAAATTCATCTTTTTTTTAAGTGATGTAGTGTGGTATTAGAATTCCATTACAATGTAAATCATATTAACATTAATCCAGTTTCCAGTAATTCACATTTAAAAAATTGTACTTTAAAACTGGATTGATTGTTTTCAATCATTTACGCTGCGAAGTTGCTTGAGTTGTATAATAGACTTGTATACTAAATATTTTGTTTATTTATTAACCATAGCGCAACGTCCACATAATAGGGTGTACACTACATCCCCTTTTTATGATAATCCAGGTGGGTATCTATTTAGCAGGTGTAATGTACTCGTACGTGCATTAGTACAAACTTCCGCAGTTCCCCGTTAATTATAATGATTATTTGTTCAGCACTATGTTTTTAAAACGAAAAGAAATTGTTTGCAGCTTTAGTAGCCGCGTAATTTATGTACTCTCATAGTATAGTGATTTAATTAAACAAACATGAATTTAAGCTAATTATCCATCTTTAGGAATTACTAAACTATTAAGTTGGTAGGAAAATAATTGCGGTTTTTGTTTACTGCAATGAAACTAAATTGCTTTCAATATAGGTGTATTTATGTTGTGTTTATGTTAAGATAATTTGAAAGTGCATTTTGCGGTCTGTATTTCAGCAACATTAACTTTGGTTTTATTGTTAATTGTGTTTCAATTGAGGCTATTGGATTGAAAATGGACAAGGAATAAATATGGGGAATTTTTTTTGTATGACACAAATTGGGTGGTAAAGCAGCTGAAACTACCAAAAAAACGGAACTACGCTTTCGATGAGGGTACTGCCAAAGATAAAGAAAATATCCCTACAGCTTGGACAAACTCAAAAGTCGTTCCAATATACAAAAAGGGCAATAAAGATAACCTCGAAAACTATCGGTCCATCAGCTTGCTTTTCCCAGGTCTGCAAACTATTCTCGAGAATTATTACCAACCGAAAGAACAAGCTGGCTTCAGGAAACAATTCAGTACGGCGGAACACTTACAAACTATGAGAACTCTAGTGGAAAAGGTAACTGAATACAACTTACCAATCTGGGTAGCTTTCGTAGATTATACGAAAGCCTTTGACACAGTAGAAATATGGGTTGGTAATTAAAAAAGCCAGAATAGATTATAGATACGCAAACATACTAGAAATATATAAAAACGCTACAACTACAGGTACAGCTCCATGAAAACACTAACAAAATTAAAATACAAGAGGAGTGAGGCAAGGTGATAACGATAATATGTCACCCAAATTATTTACATTACAATTAGACGATGCCTTTAAATGTGTAGACTGGAGAGGCAGGGGGTTAAACATTGTAGGGGAACCATTACACCACCTAAGATTTTCCGATGATATTGTGATCACAGCAAAGACAAAAGAAGAACTGAGAAGTATGCTGATAGATGTACACACAGCATCAACAAGAGTGGGTCTAGAAATAAACTTTAACAAGACAAAATATATCACTAATGCAGAAGAACTGGAGAAAGAAGCTGAGGATATATTGATAGAAAATGGCCAAATAGAAAGAGTCTCAAAGTATGTGTACCTTGGGCAAACAATAACAATTGGGAAAGATAATCAAAAACAAGAAATAGACAAAAGGATAAGACAAGGCTGGGCAGCGTATGGGCAATTAAAAGACATAATGACTATGAAAACACCCAACTCCATCAAGTCGGAACAATATAATCAATGTATGCTGCAGCTGTAACGTATGGAGCAGATACCTGGATCTTTACAAAAGAATTACGGAACAAACTGGACGTCCACCAGAGACCAATAGAGAGGAAAATAATAGGAATCACATTGGGAGACCATAAGACATAAGAACATATGGATAAGACAAAAACAAAAGTAGAGATGTCATTAGAAGGGCAGCGTCACTGGAGTGGGAATGGGCACTATATGTGGTCAGAGAAGTAAACAAATGGAGTGGAAAGATAATTAGATGGAGGCCATGGAGAGAAAACCGAAAAGTAGGAAGACCCCAGATGATATGAAGTGACGACATAAAGAAAAAGGCGGTACTGAACTGGTACAATGTCGCACAAAACCGAGAAAGTTGAAAAAACATGAGGGACACCTATATCCAGCGGATAGAAAATGGCTAAAATAAGGAAAAGTGAAAAAGGAAGACTGCCAAAGAGCGTATGGTGCAATGATAGTTCCAAAAATTACGTGCTATGGACGAGAGCATTGAATATGAAGAAAGTCGCGGTCGTTCTTTAAAGGCGTTAGTTGAATTAGAACCACGCACAACAATTCGAAAACTTCTTATCCAGCTATCCAACAGTTCTTGGCCACTTAACACAGCCAGGAAAATCAAAAAATCTTGACTAATGGGGTTACACGAACTGAACTAAAACCAAAAAATACGCCGATACGAAGTTTGTGCTACGTTTTTTTACGCAACAGAAACGATCCATTTCCTCTTCGTACTGTAACATGCGACTAAAATTGGATTCTTTACGACAACATAAAACGGTTTGCGCAAGGGTTGAACAAAAATGAAGCACCAAAGCATTTCGCGCAATCAAAATTACACCAAATGAAAGTAATGGGGACTGTTTGCTAATCTGCACTCGGTATTATCCACTACAGTTTTTTTAATCTTGACGAAGCCATTACAGTTGACAGTTATTGTCAAGAAATCGACAAAATGCACCAAGAATTGCGACATATGATCCCCGCACTGATCAATCAAAAAGATCCAATCCTGCTTCACGACAATGCACGACCACACGCCGCACAATTGACCCTACAAAAGTTGAATGAATTGGGTTATGAAACATTGCCTCATCCACCATACTCATCAAACATCTCGCCAACAGATTATCACTTGTTTAAACATTTCGACAATTTCTTAAAGGATACGGTCTTCGACAATGCAGCTGCTGCCAATAATGCATTTCGAGATTTTATCAATTGTAAGACTCAGGAATTTTACACTGCCCGAATCAATAAACTCGTAATTAATTGGCAAAAATGTGTCAATTCTAAAGACGTTTATGTAGATTAATAAAGTTAATTATTAATTCATAAATTTCATTATTAGCTGAGAAAACAGAAACCCCAGTTACGTTTCCACCAACCTAATAGAACCTCTGAACTGAATTGTATAAGAAATAAAGTGGATAAAAGTACTCTGGAAGTAAATCAGTGGCAATAAAAGTTTTATAATTTAAAAGATTCTAAAAACTTCTTCCTACAGATCTTTTGAATTCTACTGTCACACAAAAAAAATGAAGATGCAATTTAAATTTAAAAATCGGGTTGGGTACAATTCGCCGCGCACACTTTGTTGAAAACACAATTCGCAGCCAGGAATGATTCGCCGCGACACGTTTCGCCGTGGCACAATTTGTCGCCGGTAAAAATGTTACTATGTTGCTATAAGAATTGTCTGTACGTGGTGTCCGTTGAATTTCATTAAGCAATATTTGACAGTTCTATTACAAGTGTCACTTACAAATTCAGAAAAAAGGGAAACAATCGCCTGAAATCTTTAAAGCTACATTTGAATATATTTTTGTTTGATTATAACAATTTAAAAACAATAACAGTTGATAGTATTAAATTAAGCATTCCCAACTAATTTCATTCGTTTATCTAAAAAGACCGTTAGTAGTCCTTCATACCTCCTGTTTAATTTTATGCTACCAAGCGTTCAAAAGTATTGGTAGAAAAATTTTGTCAGGTATTGAAATATCACTTGGGTTGCCTATTTATGCCGTCTGCTCAATAAAAACGATGTCAGCTTATAGCAATTTTATTACTCAATTTATACCTAAGAAACCGTATATCTCCGGTAAGTGTTTCATCAAATTTTACATTTCTCCGAGATGTCTAGTGTCTACATTTATATTTCAGTAAAGTTCAAGTTTGAATGTTAAATAAAACACCAGTAAATATTTAGAGTTCCATATACAATATATATCCTATTTCTTAGTGTATTTTCTAAAGTGAATTATGAATTTAAAGTAGTCGTACTGCTTCCGCGCTTTAGTAGTGTAAATTTAAAAATACAGATACCTATTTGTTCTTATAATGTAAACCAACCTGTACAGAGACTATTACTAGAAACATAAGAAAGCCCAGGTGAAATATTTCCATTATTTTATGTGTGGCAATAGACGTAAGAATGGTCTACAAAATAACGTTCACTCCCGAAAGCACGTCTGTAGGTATACTGTATCGTTACTCAGAAACTAGGTAGTTATTGCTGAAATATTATAGAGCTGTGCATCAATATCAAAACAAACGCAAAGAATTTTATGTTTCTGCAACCAATATCCTGATTGCGGCGAATCACGACGCGGCGAGTCGTGACGCTGCGAAATGTGACGCGGCGGATGGAATTTGGCGCCGATACTTTATCTGCAAATCATTAGTAAGCGAATGGTGCGCAGCGATTCATTACGCGGCGAATCGTGACGGGTCGAATGGTGCTTGACGACTATTCCTTCTCGGTAAAACATTAATTACCGAATGGTGCGCGGCTAATCGTGACGTGGCGAATCGTTAAGCGGAGAATCGTTAGGCGGAGAATCATGACGCGGCAAATCATTATGTAGAGAATCGCAACGCGGCGAATAGAACTTGGCGACTATTCCTTATAGACAAAGCATTTGTAAGCGAATGGTGTGCGAATCGTGACGCGGCGAATCGTGACGCGGCGAATCGTGACGCGGCGAATCGTGACGCGGCGAATCGTGACGTGTCGAATGGTGTTTGACGACGATTCCTTCTCGGTAAAGCATTAATACGCGCAACGCAGGCATTGGAGAGAAAATCGCAAGGTCTCGTAAGAGATAAAGCACTCGAAGAAGAAGAAGAAGAAGAAGAAGAAGAAGAAGAAGAAAGCATTAATAACCGAATGGTACTGGCGAATCGTGACGCGGCGAATCGTTACGCAGAGAAGCGTGACGTGGCCAATGGTACTTGGCGATGATTCGTTATCGGCGAAGCGTTAGTAGGTGAATGATGCGCAACGAATCGTCCCATTCAGTTCGTTAATAATAATGTAAGTAAGTACAATTAGTAGAACAGTTAGGAATCTAAAAATGTTAGAATTAATTCTCCGGAGAAAACGTTTAATGATTAACAATTGATTTTGGAATCGAGATTTGAAAACATATTCTTAGACACGAAAACCTTTTCCAATTCTAAAATTGCGTATCAGAATATGATAAAGCAAGAAAATTAACTATAGGCAAAAGTAAAACAACTCCGAAAATTTAAAAATGCTTCACTAGGATGATTTACATGCTTTTACATAATTTACAAATCTTCACTCCTCAAACTCTACAAGGTATTAGTAATTAGAGAGACCAATTCTACTTTATGGAATTAAACGTTGGAAGCTTACGTAACGTTAAAAAAGAGAGGCCAACCAGCGGAAACGAAGTTTTTAAGACTAACCGCAAGATCAAAATACACCTTAAAGAACTTTTAAAGAAACAAAGATACACCGGAAGAGCTTGGAATATCAAGCATTTTATAAATAATAATTGACAAATATAGGCAGAATTGGACGAAGTTTTTAGCCTGGAATACTACCGAATTCTCAAATCACTACTGAATTACAGACCCGTTGGAAGAAGAAAAGAAGAATCATTGGTAGACCAAGAAGAAGTCAGGCAGATCAGTCTACATGAAGACGGAATAGGCCTGAAAACCTAAACCTTGAAGATGATGAGTTCACTTGCAACTAAAAATTTTAAATTAACTAATTAATTTTCTTTAACCAGTTGTAATCCCGATTAAATTAAATACTTAATTTACCACACTTTTAAACATCAATCAAAATTGTCTACGAAATGACTACTGTTGGTTTATTTAAAAATTTCCCGCTTTTTATTTTCCCTTGGGTGTTTCAAAACTATTTAGATATAATTTCTTAGAGGATCTATGTATTCACTTAAAATCTTCAAAAGATTTGCTTTTCATTTACAATATAGGTATTTATAAAAAAATTAAATAATATTTTCGCAGTATAAGGGATGCCGAAAATTAGAAGTAATTTCTGGAATAACGCAAACACCGTAAACCATGGAAATAATTTCCTAATCATATTACGAGGCTCAAAGAAGATGGCAGTTATAGTATCCTTCAGGTTATATCGTTACTGCCTCACCGAAGGGTTCATGGTAATCCCTGGTTAACACTTAACTGAGTTGTTGTAAATGCAGGTAAAATAACACGAATTTCATTTGAAAGTTCAATATTTTTCATTCTATTTTATTTGGGTATAAATATTTAGTTACACTTTTTGATAATAATAAAATTATAACATAGAATTATAGTTGCATAAAACATACCTTTTTTTCTGGCGGATCTATTTTACACTGACTGGAATTGTCTGTCCAACTTTTGTGTAAAATATCGTGGGAGTACCAAGTTATATATATATATATATTTCTATTTTCTTGGCGATATGTTTTGATGTTTTGCAGATACTAGCGGCGCCATGCTTGTAGTCTGTTTGATTCTATGATAACCTGACGATTGTTTATATTTTATGTTTAAATCCCATACGTTTAATAATTCCTAACAATGTACTTTCGGGCCAGTTTATTGTAGTATAATTTTCATTCAGTCTTTGATGTAACAATTTTACGTAAGCAAACAGTTCTCTCCGTACATTTAATATATTTTTCGCCGAATTAAATGTTCCCTATCTATCCACTGTCCACATTTAAATAAAACATAAATAGATATCAATTTCACACAGAAGTTCATCAACAACTGCTTTGTGCTGTTTACTCCTTCAGTTTAAAAATGATGTTATTAAAGCAGACAATAAGGCAACGATCTAATCTAAACTTATACTACTAACTTATTACTGATGTAAGCTAATTTTGACACATCGTGTACTAGGTTTAACATAAATAAGAATAGCATAACTAAACAGAGTAATCTTGAATAACGAATTAAAAACAGAAAATTTAAGTATCTTGCTTGAGTCACAACCCCTAGGTAACCTCAGTCATTTCGCATTATGTAAATTTACTCGAGGCGGCCGATGCTTTAAACCGCGTTACAAATAGCTTGAAAATCCTTGTTCTACAAGTACAGTTTTAAAGCAGATAACGGTATAATTCAAATAGACTATACCTGTATATTCTTCCTGTATATCATAGCTTTGATTACCTACGAAGGTTGCACTAAATCTTAAACCGTTTTAGCATCTCTTGTAACGGTGTGCCCGCTTACTCTTATTGGGCCACTCGTTATATTATTTATGTTGCTCGGGTACGCTCGTGAGATGTCCAGAGATCAGTAATAACAGCTTGTGAATAACAATAGGTTTATTAATAATTATTTCTCAATAAATATA
>JABXWE010015789.1:0-30668 GCA_014611495.1 Limonius californicus
TTGAATTTATTTAACGATCAATGGAAATTTGTAATTTATTTCGATTACAAAAATTATCATAACGAATACGAAGTTATTATGAAATATTATAAAAATTTAAATTACATATGCTCTAACATTTTGGTTTTAACCAATTCTAGTGAATGTCCAAATTTCATTTCGGTTACTAGCCATGCGTTACAAAAGGCGAATGGTAAATTAAATATCGTACATAGTATTCTGAACAATGGCAACACCAACAGACCCAAACGGGGATTGCTTGATATTGTTGGTACCATTTCACAATCCTTGTTCGGAACATTAGACGCTGATGATGCTAAATATTACGACAGTCAAATTCAGAAACTTCACGATAATGAACTAAAAGTTACGGATTTAATGAAGGATCAGACTACAATTTTTGAATCTACTATCAAAACAGTTAATGCGATTACTAAAAAATTTGAAAACGAATTTGCAGTTATAAATGGTAAAATTAGAGACTTAGGAACTTATGCAGATGTTCTGCGAAACGCTATTGATGATGCAAATAAAAGAAATAAAATGTTTACACTATTAGGGGAAGTTGTGTCCTTGCTCACTTTTATAATTGAACAATATGAAATGGACATCGATAATCCTTTACACGTTGTTTTAAATGCGCAACAAGGTATCCTAAACCCTTTGGTTATAAATCCAGACGAACTGATTGCACAATTAAATAAAATTCAAGTACTGTTACCTAAAGATGTTTCTTTTCCCATTAGTTTAACAGAGAGTAATATCCACATTGTTTATAATAGTTTTAAAACAAATATATTCTATATTAATAATCGTGTAGCATTTTTAGTGTTAATACCATTGATTGAAAGTAGATCATATGATGTGTTTAAATTAACTAGTTTGCCTACTTGGATATCCGATAATACGTATGCCTTTATATATCCAAAATCCAATTATGTAGTTATAGACAAAGTTAAACAACATTATTTTTTAATGAATGAAATTCAGCTTAATAAATGTATGCAATTTATTTCAGATCAATATGTCTGTGAACAAATTCAACCAGTATTTTTAGCTCACTCACATGATCACTGTGAAACCAAATTATTTTCTGTTGTAAATGAGATACCACGTAATTGTGATGTACGTTTATTGAAATTAAATAAAACCTTATGGATTCAACTAGCAGCTAAAAATTCTTGGTTATTTGTAAGTCCTGTTAAGGAAAATGTTAATTTGCCATGTAAAGAGTATAATTCTCCTATTTCATTGTTACTGTATCGTTCAGGATTATTAAAAATTCATTCGAAATGTAAGGTTCATTCAGATTCTGTTATTTTATCATCTCATAATTTATATGAGAGTGAAATAACTACATCGTTTATGCCAATGGTTAATATTAAAGATGATATAAGCTTCGATTTATATCAAAACAAGATTCCAATCTTAAATTTTGAAAAGCAAAGTGTAGTTGTATGTGACGATTTTCATTCATTAGATAAGATTAGTCTTAAGTTAGAGGAATTAAAAAATAAAGAAAAACATTTCGAACTTGAACCACTTAATATTCATGACGTTCATCATTATTCTGTTTTATACGTTTTAATAATTGTTGTAGCATGCATATGTTTTTATACGTTTATATATCGTAAAAATATTTTTCTAAATCAAAAATTAACAAATCAACTGATAATATCGCAAATTCAGATTTGAATAATGAAATTACTACCGAAAATTGTCAAGATTCTTCTGGCACCTCTCATTATGCTGAAGTTGTAATGCCTAAGGCAAAACCTAGGAGTGAAAATTGCACGGAGTTCAATTTTCATATTTAATGGGGGAGGTGTTGAGAAGTCGTCAACCTTTTATTAATGCTAATTGCACAATATGTTAAACTTCCTGTAGAGAAGTTTTTAACCTTTATTTACTTATTGTACAATATTTTAATACCAATGCAGAATATGCGTTGATAGCTTATATTACGCTATTCATGTAAAATTGCGTTTACCCTGCAGCGAGTACAAGCGCTGTCATAAATGTATTTATGATTTGTTAATTGTTACTTTTTTTTACGCATGTACTTGGTAATAAATCTGATTGGTTAATTAATGGTAGGGATGAACTAACCTTATCGAAATGTAGTGTTTTGTAAATTAGAGTACGACAGACAATACAACAATAAACAAGCGGTGGTTTCGAAACTTGTGTTTTATTTTTATGTTGTACCTACCTATCTTTGCCAAACTTGGTATAGGCCCGCAACAACAATATGGCATAATAAACATCTAAGGAAAGAATCTAAAGTCAGGATATACAAATCAGTCATAAGACCGATCATGACTTATGCCGCGGAGACAAGATCAGACACAATAAAGACCAAACAAATAGTGGAGACAACTGAGATGAAGACACTGTGAAAAATAATGGGCGTAACAAAACGAGATCGCATACGAAGCGAGGAAATCAGACGAAGGTGCGAAATACAAAAGATCAAGGAGTGGGCCGAGAAAAGAAGATCAGAATGGTATAGCCATATATCAAGGATGGACGATACCAGAATAGTGAAGAAAGCTCGAGACCTATCACCTAGGGGTAGAAGATCACCGGGTAGACCAAGAAAGAGATGGAAAGATGTGCTGGAGTAAAACAAGCTATTAGCTTATAGAGAAGGAGAAGAAGAAGAAGAAGAAATATAATTATATAATTAAACTATTGGAAATAAATGACAATACAAAAATGACAGCAAATGGTGATATTACAGTTCAATACTACAAACGGTTAATTGAACGTTCAAAAGGAGGCTCGCCGCTCCTGGCTTACTGCATTTAAATTCTTCAAACAAATCTACGCAGCCAGTGGCATCTGAGTTTACAAGAATAATACAATCTATAATTACTTTTTACAACTAACAGGAAAAGAAAATGACAATTTACGACTGAAGGTCGCTTTTTGTACATCAAAAAAAAGGGTTCAATCACTTGAATTTTGAAAGTGAAACGCGTAAAAGGTTTTTTTCACAACACAAAAACTAGTTATTTTACCTTGACTTTCGGTGAATGAAGTAGAGAAAAGCAGGCACAATTTTGAGGTGTTCTTAAAATGCAGGAAAAATCCGTAGGCACAATCTGGGGTGTTCTCAGATCCGGAAAAAGGGCAGACGACGTTCTTCGGGGAATTTTGGAACGAAATATTCGCTGCTACGCCCTTCCTAGCAACGGCAACGGCACGTGTACAGGAACAAGAAATGGGCTCGATAATAATCCGCCAAAGGTGATCGGCAAATTCGCAATGAGTTGCCTTTCAAGGGTTACAATTCCAGCGTGTTTTCTTTAAATCCGACACTTGTCGATAGTTCTGTTCACCTCCGGTGAAAACAGAGTTACGAGATTCACGCAATGGACACCTATCGAAAACCCAAGTACTGCAACCTGCAGTACTTGATTACGGCGCTTATCTCCAGCGACGGTGCCGAAGGAGATGTTAAGTCTGACTTAGTTGGAGAAGATGTTAAGTCCGACTGAAGAACTAAACGCAACGCGAACCTGCATTGCCCAAAGAGATTACACCACATTGCGAAATATGGTGCAATGATACTGGAACGAAATAACACGTGCGACTTTCGAAAGTCAACATTTCCGAGAATTATTTTTGATCGGCAAATCTAGCCTACAAAGGGAACTTTCAAAGGCTTTGAGAAATTGGCCTCCCATAACTCAATCTTAAAAGAAAATAATATAGCGATTGACTTAAAAATGGCAATTAAAATAGAATTTTGATTCCTATGGAGCGGTATTAAAATATGAGTTTTATTCAGATGAAGTGGCAAAATCAAATGAACATAACACAGGATTACTGACAGTGTCTTCTGCTAAGAATACTACGGCGGGTGTCGTGTATTTTTTTCATTTTCTTTTCCACTACTCCTCTTGAAATTGAAGTGTTTATTTCCTTTCTTCCTGTAACTCCATAAGTGCATTCCGACCTCTTGTGTCCCGTGCGATTACAGTTGTAGCACTTCTATTTAAAGAATGGAGCAGCAAAGATAACTTGATTCGGTTTCTCCCTTTCATTCCTCGACGATAACATGCCTTGCTTCTGCTTGGCTTCTTTGTTCAATAGTTTGCTTTTAACAGATTCCATCGGTAGTGTAATATTTTCCGACGCTTCTAAAGCTGTTATTACTCCTTTTCAAAATTTGAATGAATTAAGAAAGCGAATTACTGAAACATTTGAAGACATAAAATCAGGTTCCAATAATTGAAAGACATAGTGAATGGTTTTAGACGGAGAGTGCAGAAATGTAATGAAGCAGGTGATTAGCGTTCTACTAAATCATTTTGTTTTATAAAAAATACAACTTTTAGTCACATACACCTTCCTACTCTTTCATTCTAATGCAAAAACATATAAAATTGGCTGTTTAGTGATGTTTGTTTAATTATTGTTTGTGATAAAAGGTTTAACAAACAGGCAACTAGTATATAGTAGAAAGTTTTGTATTCTGACAAGAATTACATCATGTGATTTTTACTCATTGGCAGGAATCTTTCTATCAAATTTGGACAAACGGTGTTTAAGTTGCCTGTGCTTCGCAGCAACAGCCTGTAATTTAGGTATAGGCTGCGTCGACGGATATTGTGGACCTTACAAAATAAGCAGAATATACTGGGTGGATGCTGGTAAAATTATTCTACCCGAAGATCAAGTCGAAAGAGCTGGAGGTGAAACTGCTAAACTAATAACTAAATTTTATTAAAAATCTGTGATGGAATGTTTTAGCATACGAAGATTGCGCTATCAACTATCATTGTGCTCAAAAGACAATGAAGAACTATCTTGTTAAATACGGCAGGGTAAGATACACCATAATTTTTTAAAGTGTAATGGTAACTGTTTAGGCCGTTTTACATTTCAATAAATTGTGTTTTTCCTGATATATGTTTTTACATTAGGATTGCAATGGAGATGGCCGCGTCACTTGCGAAGATTTTTCGAAGATTAATTTTAACGGAGGCTACCAATGCGATCCTCCGCTTAACAGAACTGATGCTGGAAAAAAATGGCTGGAGAGATTCTATTCCTGTTACCCAAGAACACCCGACGCTGAATTTTAAGTTTTTTTATTGTAAATATAGAATTATTAAATTAAAAGTAACAATATAGCAAAATCATCAATAAACGTAATTGTTATTCCTTGTACGTTTACTCCTTGGTAACAAAAATAGTTTGATTTAAGCTTGATATAAGCTTGCCGTCACAAATTTGTAAACATAAATCAAGCTTGTCGCGACAAGCTTGCAAACTTATAACAAGCTTGAATCAAGCTATCTAGTTACCACATGACAAGCTTGCAAACCAAGCTAATGGCAAACCTGCTATACAAGCCTGTAAGCTTGCAACAAGTGCAAATCAAGCATCCAACAAATGTAAATCAAGCGTGATGCAAGTTTGAATCAAGTTTGACCCAACCTTGAATTAATCTTATTCAAGCTTGATTTAGCTTTTATGAAGCAAGCTTAATACACGCTTCTACTGATAGGCTCAAAATCAAGTTAATTCTTTTATTCGATACATGTACAGAAAGGTTTAAATAGGTAAACTTTTAGCAGCAAGACAAAAACAAAAAGACAAGTGAGTAGTAAATATATAATGTATTGAAACAAGTTTGACACAACCTTGAATTAATCTTATTCAAGCTTGATTTAGCTTTTATGAAGCAAGCTTAATACACGCTTCTACTGATAGGCTCAAAATCAAGTTAATTTTTTTATTCGATACATTTACAGAAAGGTTTAAATAGGTAAACTTTTAGCAGCAAGACAAAAACAAAAAGACAAGTGAGTAGTAAATATATAATGTATTGAAACAAGTTTGACACAACCTTGAATTAATCTTATTCAAGCTTGATTTAGCTTTTATGAAGCAAGCTTAATACACGCTTCTACTGATAGGCTCAAAATCAAGTTAATTTTTTTATTCGATACATTTACAGAAAGGTTTAAATAGGTAAACTTTTAGCAGCAAGACAAAAACAAAAAGACAAGTGAGTAGTAAATATATAATGTATTGAAACAAGTTTGACACAACCTTGAATTAATCTTATTCAAGCTTGATTTAGCTTTTATGAAGCAAGCTTAATACACGCTTCTACTGATAGGCTCAAAATCAAGTTAATTTTTTTATTCGATACATTTACAGAAAGGTTTAAATAGGTAAACTTTTAGCAGCAAGACAAAAACAAAAAGACAAGTGAGTAGTAAATATATAATGTATTGAAACAAGTTTGACACAACCTTGAATTAATCTTATTCAAGCTTGATTTAGCTTTTATGAAGCAAGCTTAATACACGCTTCTACTGATAGGCTCAAAATCAAGTTAATTGTTTTATTCGATACATTTACAGAAAGGTTTAAATAGGTAAACTTTTAGCAGCAAGACAAAAACAAAAAGACAAGTGAGTAGTAAATATATAATGTATTGAACTTAATTTAAATTACAAAAATAGATTAAATGAACTTAATACTTAATATCAATTAATTACACAAAACAAACTACACTAAAAAATTGTGTGTTAAAAATAATTAATTATACAGACACACTCACACATAACACACACACATACACACACAAACACAGCAGAAAAGTACGATGCCGGACATTTCTCGCGCATTTTAGATTCGAATGGTTAATTCGATGAATACTTCGATTATTAAAAGCAATCGAATACTAATCATTCGAGTATGCCCATCACTAGTTTCAGTTTGCCGTCGCTGTCAGGAAAATGGGAAAGTTACAAAAAGATGTCTAACCGTCATAAACCTACGCCATGAAATGAAATTGTAAAAGATCATGATGTGTACTCGCTGATACCGGATGTTAATATTATATATTTACATATTATAAGCGAAGCATTAAAAATCGTAAAAAAGAAAATCAAACCCAAGGCCACTTACCTTCTATAAGGTGATATCAGTTTCAATAAAACGCAATAACGATTTAAACACACTGCACTACTGCTCTTTGCTAGTGTTTAATGGCTTTGCTTTGCACTTCGAAACCTATATCATCACGCGCGCTCCTGGTGTATCGGCATATATTTATTAGGCGTTATTGTGCGCTTGCACTGACCTGCAGGAATAAGCTTGCTTCAGGCTTGAATTACCATTGTCAAGTAAAGTAAGCGTGGCAAGCAAATATAAAGTCAACGGCAAATTTGCCGTAAGCTTAATTGATGTCTGGTCTGTCAATAACGGCAGAATGGTCGAGATTATTGCTTTTATTAATATGAAGTCTCTTTTAGGGTGTTCGTTTAGATTAGATTGTCAAAATTATTTACAAGGACATGCGTATTTTGTTACAGTGTCAAAGTAGTTTAAATCACTTCAGGTTATATTTTAAATATCCTATTATGTGCTACATGTGATAACTGTGCAACAACTCGACTACATAATATGCAACTAAAGTTCTATGACATATGGTCGCATAATCAGCGCAAAAATGTGTTATACATTCTGCATGACAGTTCGATTAGGTTGTACTATTCTGGGGATATGTCTATTTCCTGATATAACATTTTTCATTATTCACTAATCAATAGATACATCTGGTTCGCTTATTTATACGTCTTTTCGTACGGGCAATTATTTGTAACAAGATACAAAGGGTCATATAACATTTCTTATACTCCAAATGTAACATTTTTAAAACTTGTGAAAACCGTGAAATTTCAATCGCTCGTAAGCAATTTTAACAATTCCATCATCGTGATAACAATTCTAGTAAATACATATCAAACAAAGCGACAGATACCATGTATAACATAAAAAAAGAACAATTTCTCCCTGAACAAAGTTTTACTAATTTTAAAATAGAAAAGATAAGTACCAGATTGTTATATTCTGATGTCGCAGTCTGTATACACAATTTAGAGAATTTTTGTTAGTAATAGTATACAGTAAAAATTATAGCGTGCAAAATGTACCCAAGATTAATTTTAAACTGTATGTATTATATATAAAAATAAGTACGTGTTTAGAATAGCGAATGTTAAAAGAAATTATTATGGTAAAACACCCTATTATATAGTATACAGGGTGACCAGCTAAATTGTCCCACTTTTGCAAATAAACATTTTTTAGAGTTACATAATTTATAATTGCTTAATAGTGCTGTGTTATGTGAACCTTGATTTAGATAATCTAATAGAAAATTAACTTATTAGATAACTTAAAGCTATTTTATGGTTTAATTCTGAAAAATAAGTTGTTGAAACCAAGTAAAGGTCATATTCAATTAGTGTTTGTCATCTCCGTTGATTTTGTTTGGGTTGACCTGGTGTCTAGCCTTCGAATTTTCTGTTTCGTTTTGCTTGTGCGTAGTCGTAATAATTATAGGATGGTATTAGAGGTATTTATCAAACCTGACTGGGCGTTTCATCACCTGAAAAACAATAAAATATGAGATTTGTGTATTATGTTCGACAACTGTCAACTAACATGTAATTCTGGAGGAAAATGGACCTTTCAATTGTGTTTTTTTTTGTGAGCAATATTTGAATATAGGTGTGAAGAACATTTTAATATAATTTTGATAATCATTAATTGTAATATTAGTAATTTAAGGTAACTCTGCCATTGGTGTCCATGGGTGGATTGAGTAGCCCAAAGGACATCGATGCCGGCCCCAAGCCCGGGAAAAAGAGGAGGGTTCCAGGTGAGGTTAGCCACCTACCTGGGTAGAACATAGTGTTGCTCAAAGTACCAGAAACGTGTAACGGGTCCAAAATGTTGTCTAGTGAATAATTGGGTTTTAATTACCAAGTCCACAAAGTAACAACATTTTAAAGATAATCGTTTCAACAACATACATCTGGAACCACCGTGACGTAAAATGTTCTAGAACGAGCGTCCCTTTCTCCAGCCGAGAGGGGAGCGCGCGCGAGTGGAAAAGTGCTTCCTATAAAACCGTCCGATTAACAATCATCTTTATTTCCTGGCTCTTGATTCCTTCATAAGTCAGAAATATACCGCCGCTTTTTTTAAGAGTATTCTTAAAGTTTCCAGTGTTTAAAAATCCGTTCCTGTAAATAACCAGAATAGTAGAAATCCGTTTAACAATTCCTAATAATTACCTAAAAGTGAATTCATATTTTTCCAGTGTTTTACAGTTGTATTCACGCGTTTAATTATTTTGATTTTCCAGTGACCGAGTCCGAAGTGAAGCGAGCCAGTGCACAGCTATCGCAGGTAGCTTTTGGGGGTCGATTTAAACCAGCGTACCGCCGTTCGAAAACGTTAGGATTGCCAGGACATTTTTAACAGTAAAGTTAGTGGAGATAAAAATTTGACTTGCTTTGCTTGTTTATTTGAGTGCCCTGTAGTACGTTTTCCCTGTGCAGACATATTTATCGACTATTCTCCGGTGTTTGAATTGAGAGAACAGCAATAAATAATTCTGTATAAAGGTTATTATAGTTGAGAGAATCAGTGTTCGAATTGGTGCCGTATCCCAACTATAATACCCACTGTTGTTGATTGAACACCCTGTATAAAATTTGTCTTGATTCGTGGAGGAATTTCACGAAACGCCAAATTCTTGTAAGTCCCGTTAGCGAATTTTGAATTGATTTGGAACATTTTAAACAATTCAAAACTATCCACAGATTCTGTCGCAGAGAATTAATTTGTGCAAATTTGTGGAAGGAAAATTAAGTTCTTTTCTTCTTAGCAAGACTGGAGAAGTTTAGTTAGCTAATTAGAGAATTATCCGTGTACCCGAAATTTTCAGTATAAAAGCCAGATTTTTATAATAGTAATAAACAAGGCGAAGCAAGGTTAAATTTATTTGTGCTAAACTGAGCTGTTACGAATCGCGTAGATTGAGTGAATTCCAGGAGCAATGATTTACTGATAAATCACCTGTTTGAATTTAGAATAACGTAAAGTTTTGCATTCATACATACAGATTGTTTATTCTGAAAGCGATTTGCGGCGATTGGAGCACTGGGGAGCCTTGCCCGAGACCGGCCGCCGTTGGGTTCATTAAAACACATATTCGTACGCTGTAAAAGGTGTAATTCACGATCACTAATCACATATTCCGTTGATTTAAACACAAGGGAATTTCGTTTCTGTTGTCCCCGCAAAGCATATTAATTGGAGTGTCTGTGTTGATAGTATAGGTGTACGTGTCGGCCATCTTGTTGACCGCAGGTCACACGACCGACCGATCAGCTGTGAGCAGTTCCCGTGACCCGTAAAGAGCGAGTTAGTGAGACTACCAAGAGGGACCTAGTGGCGTATCCAGGATCTCACCCAGTCGAGTACCCAAGATTACCCAGTGGCGTATCCAGGATCTCACCCAGTCGAGTATCCAAGATTACCCAGTGGCGTATCCAGGATCTCACCTAGTCGAGTACCCAAGATTACCCAGTGGCGTATCCAGGATCTAATTAATTGATTTATACAGTAGAATTACATTTATTTAGACAGTGGAATTGCATTTATTTAATTTAACAAATGATATGTACATAAGGGTAAACCAGTTTAATAAAATTTTATTGTTTTCAAGCCTATTCGTGTAATTGAATCCTGGACAACTCCAGAGCATACCCAGATGAACAAATATTGAAACATTTGCGTCTCGTATGAGCAGCGGGAGCAACGTTACAAACGAGCCTCGGAATCGGACAGATCAAACGCAAACGACTAACGCAAGAAAAAGGAAATTGAAATGGAAGGTATGAAAGAGAAGTAACACCATTCGAATTGGAACATGGAATATAAGATCATGGAATGGACGTGATCAAGAAATACTATTGGAAATTGAAGACAAAAACATAGGTATCTGCACGCTATCGGAAACAAAAAAAAAGGGGGAGAGGAACAACATCTTACAATAATTACGATCTCATATACAGTGGGGTTGATAAAAACACAAGAGCCAAAGAAGGGGTCGGAATATTCATCCATAGAAATTTCAGAGAAGCCGTAGAAGAATATAACTATATATCAGAAAGAATATCAAGTATTAAATTGAATACTGGGCACCAAAAATTAAATATAGTATCTATATATGCCCCAGAAAATTCCAAACCAGTAGTAGATAAAGAGATATGTTATAGTGAGCTACAAAGGACTATAGAGTCCACAGAACGAAGCGACCATAATTATGGGTGACTTCAATGCACGAATTGGAGTTGATGTTATCATGGCGGTGAAACAAAGATACAATGAAATTACAAAGAACGACAACAGAGAAAGAATGATACAGTTCTGTGCAACCAATGAACTCCGAATAAACAATACCTTTTTTGACCACAAAGAGCAGCATAAATAAATAAATACACCTTTCAAAACACAAGAGGACAAAAATCAGTAATCGATTACATCATTATAAATAGAATAATACATCCATCCGAAATACTAGATATACGCGCCTAAACTCCGCAGACGCAGAAAGTGACCATAGTTTAGTACTAGGTAAATTAAGAGTAAAGGTGAAAAAATCAAAAACAAAAAGCGAACCTACATACCAAACCAAACTAAACATTAACTCAATATACGACGACTTGATAAAACAACTATACAAGAGCAGACTAACACAAAAATCTCTAAAAATGAAATTGTCCAGGACGAAAGCATTGACGAAAGTTGGATAAGACTAAAAGAAAACATGAAAGAAGCAGCCGCGGAGGCGTTAGGCACAGTCAGGCTAAACCGCAACAGGAAGGACGTAAAACACAAAACACCCTAGTTCTGCGACGAAGTTAAAGAACTAGTACAAACAAAGAGAAAAGCGTACATGAAATATAGATCACAACAAACACCGGAGTCATACGAAGAATACAAAATCATAAGAAATGAAACAAACGCTAATATAAGGAGGATAAAAAGAGATTACTGGGAAACTTTTTCTAAAAGCATGGAACATGACTTCTATGGCCTGCAAAAACATATGTGGAGATTGATAAGAAGTCAGAGAATCGAAACGAAGGAACTAATAGAGACAACGAAAATTAATAGAGAAGAGTGGGTACAATATTTTACTGAACTATTTAAAAATGACAATGAACAGATCGAAGCAAACCTTCCAAACATAGTAAATGACACAAAAATTGAAATAACAAAAGAAGAAGTTGAAGAAACGGTTAAGAAACTAAAAAACAGAAAATCTACAGGAGAAGATGTAATATCAAATGAGTTAATAAAGTACGGAGGCCCTGCAATAATAGAACAACTAACCAAATTGTTCCAGAAAATATTTAAAGAAGAAAAAACACCAGACGATTGGAAAACAAATATCTTAATCACACTGATTAAAAAAGGCGATAAAAAGAAACCGAAAAATTATAGGGGAATCAATCTGCTTAACACCACGTTAAAATTAACTACAAAAATAATATCTAATAGAATTACCCTGACAGAAGAACAACAAGGCTTCCGAAGAGGCAGATCCTGTACGGATGCAGTTTCATAATCAAACAAGTAGTAGAAAAAGCACTGGAATTTAATGTACCGGCCTTCCTCTGCTTTATAGACCTCCAGAAGGCCTTCGATCGCATTCAGCTGCAGGACGTATGTGAATTATTACATAAAAGACAAGTACCCGCCAACCTCATCAACATTATAAAAGATATATACAAGCAGAATCGTGTAAGAGTAAGAACAAATTGTGAAATAAGTGACCCAATCCCGGTTGAGAAAGGCGTAAGACAGGGAGACTCACTGAGCCCAGTACTCTTCAACATTATAATGGACGAAATAATCGAAAGTCTAGAAAATCAAAGGGGATACAGAATAGGAGGCAGGCAATTGAAAATAATATGATACGCGGACGACGCTGTTTTAGTTGCAGAAACGGAAAATGACTTACAGAGGCTCCTAGTCGAATTTAACAGATCATCTGAGAAATATAATATGACAATCTCCAAAGATAAAACCAAAACAATGGTGGTAGCAAAAGATCCAATAAGATGTAAGCCAGTTTTCAATGACTACATAATAGAACAGGTGATGAAAATAAAATACCTAAGAATATAATATAAAAGCGTAGTAAGGCCTATAATGACGTGCACGGTAGAAACTAGACCACAAACAGCGAAGACGAAAAAGCTACTGGAAGTCACCGAACTGAAAACATTAAGAAAGATAATTAATAAAACCAGAAGGGATAGAGTAAGAAACGAGGAAGTAAGGAGAATATGCGACATGAAACCGATAACAGACTGGGTCGATCACAGAAGAACAGAATGGGACAAACATATTTCAAGAATGGAACAAGATAGAATTGTGAGAGTGGCAAGAGATAAATCCCCCCAAGGAAGAAGAAGTATTGGCAGACCCCAAAGAAGGTGGATAAATGCATAAATGCCTACCAAAAAGAGGAAGAAGAAGAAGAAGTAATTTAAGGTGATTTGTTTAAAATGACTATAAAATTTATTAAAAAAAATAATTGATAGACCATGTGAGGTGTCAAAACATTCCTTTTTAAATAAGGAATATGGCTATAATTTAAGTTTTGACGTAAATGATATTTTCAAAAACTTATTTAAACGTTTAAGATTTATTTAATTTGTGTTAATTTCATTCTGCTTTCCCATTGGTTGAGGAAATCATATTTTTTTTTGTAAAATGTTCTTATTTTTGTTCATATTATGATGTTGCCATGGTTGCTTGTTAAAAAAAGAGAAAAAACAACGGGGTTTTGCCATAAAAATCGCAATATGAACACATGCTCGTCTGGCGAGTCAATTAAAATTGTAATTTTTGCGTTTATTATATCTTGTTTGAATAAAACTATGTTATTAAGCGTCGCGGTTCAAGTCAGTGGTATTTGTTACTTATCTGTGTGAAAAATGGATAAAATTCGGTAAAATAGCCAAATATCAAGAATTTGGGGCGGAGTGTCAAAGTAGCGTCAGTAGACTTCACTAGTTTTTTTTCCGACGTGTTTTTGTTTGTATCTGCGTTTGACGTTTAAAACAAACTTTAAGGTTAGGAATCATCCGAAAATTGGATCAAAGTTTAATACCTGTTAATTATTTGGGAGATATTCGCATCGTATTCTTGAACTGCAACTGGAATAGCCATCGAATTTAATATGAAATAAATTAAAACAAATAAGTAACATCGAATCAACAATTTGAAAAGTGAAGCGAGTGTGAAACGATTTTACGAATACAAAGATACTCAGTCCAACGTTTTTCTGCGAAGAACTTAGAAAAAGCAGCAAGTGACGGACATTCTTTTGAAGTTTAAGATCAACAGAGCGCAGGAATGCCACGCTAATTTCATTTAGTGAATTTTACCAACACCAGAAGAAAATAAGCAAGTGCTTCTATTTGCTAAGGTGGGTCAGTTTGAAAGTGCTTTGTTAAATTAGACTTTACTATCGATTTCAGGTAACTTTGTCACTTAATTGTTAAAGTTGTTTAAGGTTTTATGAGAAAATCTTAGATAATTCGATAACATTTAATTTATTTCTTTGTTGCATCCATATTTTATAAATCCATATTTACTACCTTGTATCCTTCGCCTTGTTCAATTAACCAAGAATTTAAATGTTCTACAGCAGTCACCACCATTTTTTATTATGAACCCTGAGATTTTAAAATTTATGTTTGAAGTGTGCCTTTTGTGTTGTTCCAACAACTTATGTAATGATATTGTAATATTTCTTTACATATTAAAGGGAGATCATATATATTACGGGTGCAAGTAAAGCAACATTCCCCCTTTTTTCAAATGTAATATTTTTTTGGTGCTTCAATATGGGGCTTATATGTAGGTTCCTCAATAAAACATCATAACAATGTATTTCTTAATTTTTGCTCGTTGTTTCAGAAATGAGTGATCACTATAAACTAGAAATAGAATACTGTAAACAATTGTAATCCAAACATTAACTTGTTAAAGACTCGTTATATACAGGATCCGGTTCTACCCGAGCTCGTCTTAAGCGAGTTGGGCTGTATTAAGAAAATACATATATTACAACAAAGGATTGAAATGAGACGCAATCACAGAATCAACAACAGACTTTATTATTATTTGTAAGTTTACTCTCAATTAATACAGGATGATCAAAATTGTTTGCCTTTATTAATATTAGGAGTCCTTATGAGATGTTATTCTGGACTTTCACGTTTATTCACTAATCACATACGTATTTCGATACATCGGCAAAGCGTTCGCTTGCGGGAGAATCACATCAACTTATATTTTAAACACCCTGTATATGTTACATGTAATTTGACAACGCGACTACGTAGTATACAAAACTAAAGTTCTATGATACAGGGCCGCATAACCAGCGTTAAAATATATTATACGTATATCCTATTCTTGTTTTCTTTATTTGATTACTAATTATTGCCAACTTTTCGAAATCACCCTGTACGCTGGCTCGTTCGAGTTGTACTATTGACTTTGAGCGGATTTGCCTATTTCCTGATATAACATTTTTGATTATTCGGTAATCAATAGATTTGTTGGATATGTATGCTATTACTACACTTAAACGATTTCATAAGCGCAATGATTTTCGCCAGGGATATACAGGGTGACTCATAATTTTGGATCGGCTATACGGTGTATTTTTTGAAACCTTCACGAACTAACAAGCTTTCGCGAGTAGTTTCAAAAAATACACCTTTTGCGAAGACAACTACAGTAAATACACAGAGAAAGAGACAGACGACGCGACAGGACTAGAAAAACAATTGACTCCTAAACATTGACTGGCTAGATTTTAAAATGGGAAGATAAGTACCAGAGGGTTTCTACATTTTTACATTCTGAAATCACATTCTCTATACACAATTCTCCGACATTTCGCTTAGTAAAAGGGGCGCTTTAAATAGGCCAGGGGCGTACGTATAAATTTAGTTCCAAAATGGTGTCCATAGTTTCTATACGATAAATTTTTCTTTTTATGAAAACGTCCCTGAAATAATGGTTTATGAAATAGGAAATTCTTGTGATACAACCTCGCATTTGGTTAATTATATACTTGATACAAAATTAAATTCTTTAAAAATAACACTTCCATGTATACAACGCATATTACGTATGTGTAGAATAGGTTGCATAAGCTGTTAAAAATTTCCTATTTTTTTCATTTCATTGTCAAAATTGTTTTGGTGATTTGCTTCCTGTTGCTAGGTTTTTAATGAGTCAAAAGCATTTTTACTATATAAACAACGTCATAATGCTATACCAACTGTTTTAAACTATAAAATGAAAATTGCAAATAATTCAAAGTAACTTTATTTGACTTTCTTCTTTTCTTCCTTCAGTTCGCTTATGGCATCCACAGAAAATCTGATTTTCCTCTGTTTTTCCATTTGCTTCTCCATTAATTCGTTCTTTTTGTTATCATCCCTCTCTTCGCTTTTGCTTCTTTCTTTCCATCTCCGCTCAGTCCACCATTTCTTAGTTTTCTCCTTTTCATTTTCTTCAGTTTCCTCTTTGGCTTCTTCATCTTCTTGAGGCAGCTTCTCGTACTTGTAATCCCTTTGCTTTTTACCCAAAAGCGGAACAGTCTCGAGCTGCGTTACGATTTTCTGGGCACATCTAAAATATAACTTTATACATTTCCAAGTACTTCAACATGTTTGACAATAAAAAAGAATTTTTGATCTTAACGATCTCTCTTACCTAAAACTGTAGTGCTATATTTATTAATTACAAATAAAAGCACACCTTATCCTAGTAGATGCGGGGGCAGCGGTGTGACTAGGACTTCCCGAATAAGGCGACTCCTTAATAGGGGGCAGCCTGTTGATGTTGCTCCTTTCCGGATGGCAATATTCTTGTAATCGTATCTTCATGGCATGTTGCTGTGACCTCCTCAGAGCTCCAGTAGCGGGCTGTCTAGGATAAGCACCTAGACAATGCCCCCCGCAGCAGGAACCGCTGCTGTCGGAAGCACAGGAACTCGAGGAGACTGACGAACCGCCGCTGCTTACGCTGTATAAACTATCGGACTGAGGAACGGAAGATGCCCGCGAATTTACCGAATATCCACTGGCGGATGTTGGAAGAACAGAGCCGGTCTGAAAATTATGAAAATCATTTAAGATTTGAAAACACACAACACAGTAAAGTTGGGACGTAGCGTGCTACTGTAACTCCAGTTAGGTGCTTGTTTATAGCTTACAAAAGTACGCGCTAATTTAAATACATTTCTACAGGTAGTTAGCCATGAAAAACAGAGGTGTAGCGGAAAATCAAGAAAAATTTTCCCTATGTAACGTTGTAAAGTTTTGTCTAAACATTTCAAGAGTGATTTCAACAGCAAGTTTAAAATTGTAATCAACATTTTCTGCAAGGTAATTAATTGAAAAAGGATGCAAACTATAACAGTTATAGACATCATTAGGCTTACAAAGTTCTCAGAAGCAACAAACGCAGGAAACGCCCAGAAACCTTAGTGATAACAATTATAATCCTATACAGCCTGCAATAGCATCTTCAAATGTAATTTGGCCTTTGGGTATAGTGCATTACTCTTTAAAAGTAGTATTCCACTCTAACAGTAGTTAAGTGTAACGGAGTTAAAAGAATGTTTTAGAAAATGGTCAAATACTCTGAAAACTGAAATTGATATATACACCGGGTGATTCAAAAGGTGTATTCCAAACTTAAGGATGTGATGTGGGATGCTACACGAAGTATAAAATGTTAATAAACCCATGTCTTATTTCGTACTATTGTCTAGTTACTGTGAATCGGACATGAGTTTATTGGCATTTTTTACTCATTTTAACATCACCAATTACACCTTAACGTTTGGACCACACTTGCTGAATTACCCTATATATTTATATAAATGTGAAAAACGCTGGTCTTACTTTGGCATAATACAATACATAATTACATAAACTACTAAATACTTTGTATAACATTTTGTAAAGCATACATATATGACACGAACCAGAATGTTGTGAGAAACGTGCAGTTTGGTCAAAATTACATTGACATCTATAAGCAAACTGTCAAAATACTCATGTGATTGTAGGTAATGTAGAATTCTATCAAGGTTCAATAACTGTTTACTGTTGTCTACATAACCACGAATTTTGTTAATTTGTTAGCGTCTTATATTATATTATTTTTCTGTTTGTTTGGGTACGTTTCTTGGTGTTTATAAGTTACATTGAGTGTGGGCAGGGTTTGCACCGAAGCGGCGGCGTAAATCTGTGGTGAAACGTTTACCTCTCTGCTCTCTGTCATTTAGGAACACTAAAATTGCTCGTTTGCGCATCAATACGACGCAGATCTAAACAAAATTCTGCAGATTTGACAGCATGCACACAGAATTCTGTACAAAATCCCGTGTCGTGTCATACTAGCCAAAACGTATAAACTTGTGTATTTATTGTTAATAAAGTGAGGTTTGGTTTTAATTTGAAAGTTGCAGATTGTAGATCGTAATAGTTATATTAACATTTAGGAACTAATTCGGAATTAATTTTATTGGTTTCCTTAAACTTTAGACATATTTTCAAATTTTTAAAATTGAGCATTTTGGAGGCCCACGTATATTTCATAAGACAGATTCTGTTGCTTAATATACCCGAACTTTTATTTTATTCGCTAGAAAAATATCATTCTGTAAAAAGAAAACAATACAAAGAATGGTCGCCATGAGAAAATGTTTACTAGCTGCTGCATGTTAGGTTGCCTAATCGCCTGGCAGTTATTTATTTCGTTTTTTAATTAAACTATTATGTATTAACACGGAACACCAATTGGTAATAGAGATAGTAAAACTGAGAGTAGTACAGAACATACTGGAAAGAAATCTAAAAAGAAAATGGAACATAGAAACACTACAGAACAAAGAAAAAAGAAGAGAGTATGAAAAAGAATTAAAGAAGCAGCTAAACAAATAGAAGGAAAATGACAATATAGAAACAACATGGGAGAACATAAAAAATAAGATACTCGAATCAGCAGAAAAAGCAATAGTTAGAAGAAGGGAACAATACAGAAAAGACTGGTTTGACGGGCAATGTGATATACTAATAAAAAGGAAAAAAGAGAAAAGGTTAAAATGGATAAGAACAAACAGACAGAATGACTATGAAGAATGCAAACAAATAAGGAAAGAAGCAGCAAGAGTAATAAGAAACAAAAAACAAGAGTGGATTGACGACATGATGAACGAGAAAAAGATAGCAAAAATAGCACAAGATTATACCAGGAAATTAGAAAACAAAAAAGGAGAAGAAAAACAACGGTTAATATAGACAAGAAAGAATAGGAAAGATATATGAAAGAAGCCACAAAGAAGGAAGAAGACAAAGAGCGGAGTGGCAAAGAAGAAGAGGAAGGAGAAGTAGAAGTAGGAGAACCATCAGAAGAAGAAGTTAGCGAGGTAATAAAAAATTTGAGAAAAAGAAAAGCAGCAGGACCAGAGAGTATATGCGGCGAAATGTTGAAGGAAGGACGAGAGGAAGTCAAAAAAGGATCTATGAATTAATGAAGCAAATATGGAGGAAAGAGGAAATGCCCGAGGAGTGGAGGTCCGGAATTATAATACCAATACCAAAGAAAGGAGATTTAATGCTTTGCGAAAATTATAGAAGGATAACCCTACTGAATTTAGTGTATAAGATACTAACAACATTAATATTAAAAAAGTTAAATAAGTTTACAGAGGAAAGAATAGGAGAGTACCAGAATGGATTCAGAAAGGGCGGTCAACAATAGATGCAACCCATACGCTGAAACAGATAGTAGAAAAGTGCTATGAACAATACATAGAGGTGGAAATAGTATTTATAGACTACAGGCAGGCATTCGATACTGTTAAAAGAGGATCGATTAACAGAGATGCGAGGAAAATGGGGAAAACTAAAAAACTGATAAGATGAATAAACATGACTATGGAAAGATCGAAAGTAAAAGTACTAACACGTGAAGGATTAACAGAAAAAATATAAATATATGAAGGAGTACGACAGGGAGATGGATTATCGGCAACACTGTTTAATATTGCAATAGAAGGAATAATGAAAGAATGCGAAATTAAAGAAACAATAATAGAGAATTCGATACAAGTGGTAGCATATGCCGATGACATAGCACTGATAGCAAGGGAAAACGTTGGAAGACACAGTGGAGATGATAAGTAAAGAAGCAAAAGAAAGAGGTTTAGAAATAAACCAAGAGAAAACCAAGTACATGAAAATTGCAAGAAAAAAGGAACGAGTTCACAACAGAGTAATAACAATAGAAAACTATAATATAGAAGAAGTAGAAAGTTATAAATACTTAGGGACAATAATAAATAGAAAGAATAGCGGAAGGGAAGAGATAGAACAGAAGATACAGTCGGGCTATAAAGCATATTACGGACACAAAATGATAATGAATAACAAAAAGATAAGTAAGAAGACGAAATTAACCTTCCAGTAGTCGCACCTTTTATCTGGACACCAGTAGTCGCAGTAGGTCTCTCAGACCCCTGGGTATTCTGACTTTTTGCACTCATACTAATTGAGATATATTGCTCATTACTGAATATATTTGTTTATTAGGATAATAACACACATTCGTCACAAAATTTACACTTCTAACTTTATTTGAAAATTCACAAAATAATATCAAAGCAAAATGTGCATTTCTTGACGTTATCTTAATATGTTCTGTTTTTTCAAATTTTACTTTAAAAATGCCATATATCATTATTGAAATAATGAAAATAAGGTTCATTTAGTGTAAAAAAAGGAATCAAATGATTTAAATCAGCTCAACCATCACCATCACCATCAATATGTAATAACTTACAAGTACACTTCACTTGGTTCACAGGTGGTAATTATCAAAAGAATACACCTAAACTAATGCGCTTTCGTATGAGCATAAGAGAGTACTCGATCGAAAGGTACCGAAAACGACCAAGCGTAAGATCAAAAAATTTCAGAGTTATAGCTGAAATAAGAATTGTCAGATCTGTGAGACCCCGTGCGACTACTGGAAGGTTAAGAGTATACAGAACAGTGATAAGACAGGTGGTGACGTATGCGGCGGAAAATATGTGCCTCACAAAAAGAGACGAAGAGAAGCTGAAGGTTTTTGAGAGGAAAATAATACGAAAGATATTTGGAGGAAAGAAAATAAACGAAGAACAATATAGGAGACTAACGAATAGAGAGGTGGAGAAAATATTAGAAAACGAGAATATAGTCAGAATAATAAAATCAAAAAGAATAAGGTGGTACAGACATATAAATCGGATGAGTGAGGAGAAAGTAGGAAAAAAGATGAGAAAGTGGAAGCCACACACGAGACCAAGGGGGAGGGCAAAAGTACGCTGGGAAGAACAAGTAGTGGAAGACTTAAAAAGAATGAGAGTCACAGGATGGGGAAAGAAAATGAGAAGCATAAGAGAATGGAGAAACATTGTGAGGGAAGCAGCAAGACACATCAACTTATAAGAGAAGGAAGGAAAAAAAGAGAGCAGAAGTGTAGTGAAGTAGTGTAGTGTAGTGGAGTGACGCACCACCAACACTGAAACAGTCAAAAGAGCCCCTAGGGGCTCTACGGGAATCTATAGCCTTTAATAATAATAATTATGTATTAAAATCCGTATTAAATTACTAAATCCATAATAAAATTTTCGAAATTGGTCAGAAGTTTCAAAACACGATCTCTAGAGTCTCGAAAAGAGCTCGAGATATTCAAACATGTTCGTAGGGCTCACAAACCAATATATTTTTCACTTATAGAGGCAAAACCTTTGTAACTCGAGCGTTTGTGTGTTCTCTTTACATTATGATTGGTTTGCACACCCAATTTCATTCAAAACAATCAAGCGTTTGCTCTAAATATCCATAAAAACTGTTATTAGTACAGTATTAAATTACAGATAACGGCAAGAAAATAAACCTATATCCTATTTTTTTGGTGAGGAACATACTCTCAGAGTTTGGCTAGATCTTCACCAATTATATAGTGTGTATACGCTAACTTCATTGACAAACAGGACTCAATCATTGCTTTTAATTAATCATCAATTAATAAGCATTTGTTTATATTAAAAACCCAGTTTGCACTTTGGATTCCTGTTTTAAAAATCTGTAATTTTTATTTAATTGCATATTTCCATTGCCGCTTTAAATTATCTCGTATAGTTAAATGAATAAATTTTTAAATATATTTACCCAACTTAACGCCCGCTGTTTTTATCCAATTAAATAAATAATTAACAAAACGTTTTCTGAACGATATTTAATAATTAACTTGTGCTTTCATTCACATTTGTCACATTACGATGTCATGTTACTAATAATTAAAGGAACATTTCTGTAACTTACCAATTACTTATTGAGTAAGCAATAATAATAATTATTATTTGTAGTTCGAATACTATATTCGTATGTTATGAAGGGCTTAATAATAAATAAAGCGGTAAAGCTGTTCCGAATACAATGAAGAATCGAAAAAACTGGGAAGAATTAAGAGAAATATTTAACAATTAAAGTAAAATCCCTGTAAATTCTTATTACATCGACAATCCATTATTCGTTTATGCTGGAAAACGAACTGCAGCCAATGTGAAAGACAATACGTATAATATACGATAAAGTAAATTGCTAAGAAAGTCTTGGCATTGTTCTAATTGTGACAAATTCACAGGTTGCATCAGAAATAGGTACAAATATTTAAACCAGTAATAGATTTGCTCAAGTAGAATTCAATGGTTACTATTCATTTTTCAAAAATCAGTAAGGTTATTTTTTGATTTAAAAAATAAAATAAAATTTTGTTTGAGAACTGCTGATGATACTTAGAAAATGCATTTACGCTGTAGAAGGTTATTACCTAATTGTAATGTAAATCCAAAGTGGCAAACGCGTAAAAACTTGTCTGGCTTGTGATAACGGAATAGAAATTACTGACCTACCCAATAGTATTGGTTTGTGGCAAGTGATAAGAAATGTTTTTGCACTTCTATCTTACTCTCCTTTGCCTAACATGTCTTTGAACTCAAATTTTTGTTATTATCCTTCGGTACTCAAACAATTTTGGGTCAAATATTCAATTATTATTTTCTCATATCTTAAGGGTCCCATTGCCAAAGAAATGTTTTTTCTAGTTGGTATACATTGTAATCTAGCATCGGATTTAATATTTGTACCTATTTCTGATACACCCTGTATATTGTGAGGTTGGGGTTGAGTGCATTATGTTCTTAAAGGATGGTAGTTTGTAATAAGCTAATAAAATTTTACTAAATTAATTCCACACATATCGTAAAAGTAGATTCATTTACAGTATTTTATCAGTACTTCTAGAAATTTTCTATCAAAAGTTCTTATGGTTTTTTAATGATTTTTCACCTGATTTCAATCTTGACATATTGTCTGCTAGTTAAGCAAAACCTCAAATGAAAAGGTTGCTTGTTAACCTAGCTACGGTGACGACAGAAAACGCTAATTTTATCTTATTTTGAGCCACTTTAGTAGTCTTTTAAAAAGAAACGAATTTTTATCTTAATATAGAATCTCAAGTTATTTAGCCCCAAAAACATAGCCTTTCAGGAAATAAAGCAAGAGTGCTATGACGTTTTCACCATTGACAGTTAAAGTAGCTGTAGGTGAATAGGAAAACTGGAACACAAAATGATTCTCTGTGTAATTTTCCCCAGCACGCTCTGTTGATTTAAGTCTAGTATTTCGACATTCAATACTTTGTTTCCCACACAATACATATTTTTATAAGAAAAATATCTGGCTAACATGAACTTTTATACAGAATAAAGAAAAAGTATGGAGACAACACTTTTCGACTGTTAATGTGAATGTTAATTATAGAAATAATATTTAAAATAAGAGTTTTTCGAGAAGTTCTTGTTTATGTGTTGAGGTACAAATATATGTTTAATTTATGATGGTATGAAAGTTTTTTTTAAACAAGAATTTGTTACTATTTCCAATCCCTGTCTGAATGGTGCACAAATTGGCGAATGAACTCTCCCTTCTCCCATCCCAATAATAGTAATTTATGGACAATCCTGTGCATCCCCACGAATATGATTAATTAAAAATGATGTAAATACTTCGCCTGAAGTTTCCCATATTGTCAATAATAATCTCTATACTGCTTAGATTAAGAAATAGGGGAGTTCGACTTTAGCGCTCAGACGGTACGGTCACGCGTATTGTGCTCTCTTATCGCTGCGACCTCTTTATCTATGTGCTACGGCCTCACGCCGAAATTCCTTTGATTAATATTATTGTACGCCACCAACAACAGGTGTAGTTAAAATTACTTCACGCTGTCGCCCCCGGGGGCGGCTAGCAGCTAGCCAAATGGAGAATGCGAATGTCAAACGCAAACTCGATGAAATGACACCGCCTATCAATGATGTACAGAAAAAGTATCAATGGACACCCCATGCTCTCTTAGAACAAAATCCCTATTTCCCCTTAAGCCAACCCCAAGCCGCCGATTCAGAAATGGCAACCGAGGAAGAACAACCGACCAAGAAGCAAAAAATTCCACCAATATTTCTCAATGGAACACTTAACCACAACGAAGTCACATCGGATATAAAAGCCCTTACTGTAGGTGAGTTCACTACTGTTTTTTCTAATAACTCATTAAGAATAAATCTGAGCAATGACCAGGACTATAGAAATCTTGTGAAATATTACACAGAAAACAAAATTAACTATTACACCTACCGAAACCAAAACAGCAAACCCCTCTCCGTGGTCATTAAAAATGTTCCACCCTCGCTATCAGAAAAGGAAATACGTGAAGAACTCGATAAGCACAAACTCCCTATTATAAAACTAACCAGATTATATAACAGAGAAAAAATTCCCATACCAGTGTGCGCGGTGGAACTCACCGCCAACGAACAAGCATCAGAAATTTATAAAATAAATAAATTACAATACTCGATTGTTACCGTTGAATCGCGAAGAAAATCAAGAAATATTCCCCAATGCTACCGCTGCCAACAATATGGACATACCAGAAACTACTGTTCACTTCCTCCAAAATGTGTCAAATGTCAAGGGAATCATTTGTATTCAAGTTGCGACAAAAAAAAGGGCGATCCCCCTAAATGCGTAAACTGTGGAGGTGACCATCCCGCCAACTTTAGAGGCTGTAAATATTATCTCGACACCCTACAGGCACAAAGCACCCGCACCAGGCCGGCACCTGCCAAATTTAATATTCCAATTAACAGTTCACAGTATCACGAAGGTTCAAGATCTTTTGCAAATGTTTTTAAAAATTTCCCACCCCTCCAACATCAGTCATCAAATCCTCCCACCAATTACGATACGGCAAATTCAACAAATTCTGGAATCTTAAATCAAATCCTTACATCTATCTTAAACCTCATTCAACCCTATATTGAACAAATAAAAACCTTTCTAATAACAAACTTCCTATCAATCTTCCAAAATGGTCCCTAACCGCACAATTTTGCATAACCTCAAACTCCTAAACTGGAATGCGAATGGTATTAAAGCTCAACGCTCCATACTAATATCCTTTTTAGCAAGGTACAAAGTGGACATAGCGTGTATTACAGAAACGCATCTTGCACCAAATGAACAAATGACTATACCCGGATATAAAGTCTACCGAAGTGACAGAAATGCAACGTTTGCCTCTGGCGGGGTGGCGATTATAATTAAAAAACAAATAATTCACTATGAAATGCCAAAACTACAGTGTACCAATCTCGAAGCTGTGCCTGTGCAAGTTAAACTGGATAATGGCGGCCTAATTAATATAATAAGTGCGTATAAACAGCCCAATAAACAACTATTAGACAGCGATTTAAGGTTGATTTTTACATCCTCTAATCCTACACTTCTTATCGGAGACCTAAATAGCAAGCATACGTCGTGGGGATGCCGATTACAAATCCAGCTGGAACAAAACTACTCAACCTTGCAGCAGATCACACACTCGAAATTCAAGCACCAACCGAATTTACCTATTTCCCACACCGAAACGATCACTTGCCGGATATACTGGACATAGTGGTACAAAAAAATTTAAGTAAACAAATTCATCAAACGGTAATTACAGAACTAGACTCGGACCATATACCAATTATCATCACCTTTGAAGCAACACTAAACCACTACCAGAACGGCGCCAAACTCGGAAATGGTGTAGTAGACTGGCAAAATTTTAAAGATGCTTGCAACTCAAATCTCACAAATCATGCGACTCTTGAAACCACAGACCACATAAATGATAGGATACAGAAAATCACTGCAGCTCTAGAAACCAGTATACAGCAAGCAACTAAGGCCAAAAATAATAAAAGACGAATAAACCACTATTTACCCCCAAATTACATAATCAGCTTAATCAAGGAAAAAAGTGCGGCGCGCCGTGAGTGGCAACGCACGAGAAACCCTGCAAGCAAAACTGTAGTGAACAACCTATCATGTAAAATTAAAAGGGAACTGGATGCAACTAGAATAAATTCATATCAGCACTATATTAGTACCTTTGAACCAGGAGATCCAGGTATGTGGAAAACTACCAGAAAAATATTACGAACGCCGCAAGAACTTCCAACAATCAACGCTAACAACGAAACCCTTGTGACAGATGAAGAAAAATGCGCAGGTTTCGCAAACCATCTGGAAGCCACATTTACTCCCTTAAACTACAGCACACCAACGTTCGCAAACAATGTAATAAACTACACAGAAACCCATCTTCCAATTCCAAGCAATAACATTACACCTACTAGTCCAAACGAACTGTCTGAAATCATTAGATTCCTACTAACCAAAAAATCTCCTGGCCCGGATGGAATATCAAATAGGATGCTCAGATTCTTACCTCGAAGATTCCTAGCATACCTCGCAAGCCTATTCAATGCGTGCTTAAGGTTGGGCTACTTCCCAATTAAGTGGAAATATGCCCACGTACTCATGTTTCCCAAACCAGGGAAGTGCAAGAATGACATCTCGAGCTACAGACCTATCAGCCTTTTGTCAACACTATCTAAATTATTAGAAAAAATAATATTGATAAGACTAAATGATCAAGTTGCAAATCTAAACATTATACCATCATTCCAATTCGGATTCAGACGCGGCCATTCCACCTGCCATCAACTCCAAAGAATCACAGACCTCATAGAAGAAGGGTTCGAACGAAAGAAATACACAACGGCGATGTTCCTTGATATCTCTCAAGCGTTTGACCGAGTGTGGATCCACGGGCTTAAATATAAACTTCTACGACTCGACTTACCCGAATACTTGAAAGCAACATTATTCTCCTTCCTTGACAACCGTAGCTTCGCTGTTAAAATCCACGACGAAATTTCCGAAACTAAGAAAATCCGAGCGGGCGTACCTCAAGGTAGTATTCTAGGACCTATCCTGTTCAATGTCTACATGCACGATGTTCCACCAACTAAAGTAAACCTAGCGATGTTTGCGGACGACACAGCTCTATTGGTACAAGAGGAAAATCTAGCCGAAGCCATAAATCAGCTCCAGATAGCTACCAACACAATTTGCAAATGGTTTAAACAATGGAATCTCAAAATTAATAAAAGTAAATGTGTAGCGAAAATCTTCACGCTGAGAAAAATTCACAACCCTCCTTTGATTATGGTAAATGGAACTCCCATACAATGGAAATCAAAAGAAGAAGCTGCAAAATATCTCGGAGTTCACCTTGACACCCGATTATCCTGGAATTACCATATTCTCCAGAAATTAAACCTAGGATATGCCCGGTTAAAGCAGTTGTATCCCATCATCAATAGAAAATCAAACCTCAAAACGGATTGTACCTTAATTCTTTATAAATCCTTAATTCGACCTTTGGTGATGTATGCAAGCATGGTATGGGGGAACTCATCCAAGTCAAACCTTCATAAAATCCAAGTACTCCAGAACAAAGTGCTTAGGATAGCGCTTGATGCACCCTGGTTTATTTCAAACAACCAACTTCACCGAGAGTTGAAAATGGACACAATTGAAGAATACATAAAAAAAGTAACCATCAACTTCCATGCCAATATACAACGCTGCGAAAGTGCCGATCTATATCAACTAGGACGTAAACATATTCATACGAGGCTAAAACGACAACTACCGCAGGATATATATTTAACAAGCAGTGACAGTGAAAATGATTAAAACGTATTAATAGCATTTGTTAAAACCAAGCCAATTCTTCCTCAACCCAGCAAATTCTAAGAGGTGACGATGTACCCTCCACGATACTCCGACATTGATGTACCTTGTAATCCCGCCATGAATAACAAATTGTATTTGTTGAACTGGTTTAAATAAATAAAAAAAAAAGAAATAGGGACGATTCAATATTTTCTTTAGTTTTGAGTTTACAATAGTACAGTATGTATAGAAGAAATATTATTACGTGCAAACTTAAGCCGGATATGAATATACTTGAAGTGAGTCTTTATCACCTGCAATAGAAGCGAAAGTGATATAAATAACCGCTGCACTTTGATCCTGTTTTCTAAAAAGTAAAAATACTTCATAGTGATGCTTAACTTGATACTTTTACTGCAAAAGCAAGGGTGGTACAGGTCAGTAAACATAAAATTTTCAAAAATTCACAGAAAACCTCAAAGACAAAACTCGGCAATGAATAAAAATCAGTTCTGTAAATCTTCAAGCCTTTTTTATGTAATAAAGTGTTAAAGTTTTTAGGTTATTCTATTTACAAAAAAATGATGCACACCAGAATATCAATAAGTTAATATACCGTGAATTCAAAAACTAATTACATAACAGTTGGCCACGAAATAATAAAATTATGTCTAATGTAAGCTTTATATACCAATTGACGTTTAGACACAGCCAACAAAACTTATGACAACAACAACAGTGATGACAGTTAATGAATTTTAAAGCTTGCTGTTGACATTACTTTTATTTTCCATGACCAACCCTTATGTAATTACATTTTGAACTCACGGTATAAGTCTACACCATTAACAAATTTTGAGTAAATGTCGAATAAAGACCTTAGAGCTGAGCTACTGTAATAAGCCAAGAATTATTTTATAGGTCTTCCAAGCTTCTATCGTTATTCGTTGCAGAACATTTAAATAAGATCTTTACTGCGTTTTTCGAAAAACATTGTTTTGAAAATTTCCCAAGTTCTGAAAACAAATATTTTTCCTATTAGTTTTCTTCCAACAAATTGTATATCCACTGTAGTGCTAATGCCTAAGGGCTATTAGATTATTTAAAGTTTAATTCAAGTTGATTAACAGTTTTCGAGCAAACGCTTTATAGCCGGCATTTTCTAAATTTACTGAAAAGCCTCGCAGGTGATCTATAAATAAATAATCATTTTACAAGCCCCCTGCGCTTCTACTATTTTACAATATTAATTAAAATGGTTAGTGCCGTTAGCGATAATTTTAGAAACGTTTGGGTAAGCATCATGTTTATAATTGGCTGCTCTTAAAAAATTAGTGTACGCAGTAATTATAATAGCTCTCTCTCTTCAGCCTTTCAGGAAGTCCAATATTGAACATAGGCCTTCTCCAAATTTGTCCACGCTTAGCGGTTTTTTGCAGTTCTTGTCCATCTGAATCCGCCAATTATTACTCCGGTGCATCTGCGGCTTTCCTCTTTTTAGTTTTCCTTCCCATGGGCGCCATTTGTGTATAATGTTGTTCAAGAGCGTATCGGGCGCCCCCCCCCCCGGCAGTTGCTCCCTTCCACGGTGGAAGATGGTCAGAGAAGTACAAGAGCATCCGTGTTTTTAAGGATCACTTCGTCGATATTGTTGAAGCATTAGAGACTTTAGCTAAAGAGGGTAATGCAGTAACAAGAAAAAATACATATCAAATGCATGCAGCGGCGTGCAGATCTTCATTTGTTGGGTCAGCAGCATTCATTGCGAAGTATTCCTCTATATTGGAACCCGTAGCAAACACACTTGACATAGTTAAAGGTAACCATCACATTCAAACTATTCTCGTCATGCTAAGAGAGCATCGGGAAGGTGCGGAGACCGTCACAGTTGATGTTTAAAAAAAACAGGCTACATTGCAAAGCATTTGAATGTTGATATGTCCGCCACTCGCGTTCCTGGCCGACAAATACATAGAAGCAACCCTTCAGGCGGAAATCCATCCGAATTTTGAAGAAGGTCTCTAATAATTCCTTACTTAGATTCCATCATATCATCTTTGGAAGTCAGATTTTCTGCAGAAAAATCGCCTGCATTTTCATTGACACATTTCCATCCGAGTAACATGAGAGATGTTTGAAAATACTTTATCTTGTACAATTTTTTACAATTTGGAAGACATCGAAGGAGAAAGGGAATTGTTGTTTCCAATCATTAGAAAGGCGCTACTAATTTTGCTTTCACAACCCTGCACAACAAGCACTAAGAACGTTCATTCAGCTCCCTTCGCCGAATAAAAACATGGCTTAAAAGCACTATCGGTGAAAATAGGTTAAATGTATTAGCCACGCTCAGCATTCATTGTCAATGGGTTTTCGCAAACAAGGAACAATTACTGGAAGCTGTAGTTAGAAAACTTGCAACTAATCCTCGCAAACTACTGTTCAAAAATAAATTTTATTAATAAATAGTTTTTCCGTTGTAATTGTGTATTATTAAATACCCCCCCCCCATGGACCCCCGTCTTCCATGAAAGAAGTTGGATTCAG
>JABXWE010015790.1:0-19149 GCA_014611495.1 Limonius californicus
TGACGACCACCATTTCTGACACAGTGCTGCAGCCGTGTTCGTAAATTTCTCATCGCCCTCAGTACCATGTCGTTTGGTATGGCTCGTATTTCATTACGAATTGCTAATTTTAACTCTTGAATGGTACGTGGTCTTCTCACGTAAACTTTCGACTTCAGATATCCCCAGAGGAAATAATCGCACACCGTGAGTTCTGGTGAGCGCGGAGGCCAAGCGAGGTCTCCATTTCTGGAAATGACACGTCCCGGAAATATTTCTTGAACGACGGCCATTGACGCTCTCGCCGTATGTGCAGTAGCACCATCTTGTTGGAACCATATGTTTGCAGGATTGATTCCATTTCGAGCCAACTCTGGTGCGAGGAAGTTATTAAGCATTTGCACATAACGAGCTGAATTAACAGAAACAGCGTGTCCGTCCTCTTCATAAAAATATGGACCTATTACTCCGAAATTTGCTACAGCGCGTTCACAATGAAGTGGTCTTTTGTGAAGTTCACGAGGATTATCCGCCGACCAACATCGAAAATTTTGCCGGTTTACATACCCAGAGAGATGAAAATGGGCTTCATCGGACATTAGAACGATACTGTTATCATTAAGAATGTTCAGAATTGACTGGGCACACTCGCTTCGCATTTGGTAGTCACGTTCACTAAATTCTTGGACTGTCACGATTTTATATGGGTGAAAATGGAGGTCTAGGTGAAGCATCCTTCGAGCACTACGGTCTGATATGTTCAGAGCAGCAGCGTGTTGGCTGGCCGACCGACGTGGACTCCCTTCAACTGCCTGTCGCAAAGCCTGGACTTTTTCCGGAGTACGAACAGATCGTGGGCGGCCAGGAGGTTTCTTCTTCGCAGCCAAAGATGTTTGCCTAAAATTTCTGACCCAGCGCATTATTGTATTTCGGCTGGGTGTAGCACCATGACGACCGATATTGAACTGTCTTCGGAACAATCGCTGAGTATTGACTACAGAATCACCAGTTTTAAAGTAGGTTTCTACTGCGAAAGCACGGTGGCTTGGGTTCCACTGCTGCATTTTAGCTGTCACTAAATTAAATGGCGTTGATTGAAGCAACCAATTATCTTTTTCTACGCCGCCTACCTCAAATAGGAAAAACGTAAAAACCATTTCAAAACCGTCCGGTTTTTCTGCCGGTCCCTGTACAATCGAATTAGCGTAAAAATACCGTGTGTTCTAATAAAATATAAGACAATGAAGACGTTGACCATCTTGTTCTGTTTATCCAAAGTATTTCCTGCTTTAGACACATTTACTAAAACTTTTTTTCTCTAACTACTAATATCTAAGCAAATCAACTACCAACGAACTTAAAAACAATTTCTGTAGAAAAAAAAGCAAGAAGTGTTTACATAGTTTGTTATCATGTTTTGATGCTTTATGGTTCTCCATGTCATTAATAATTTTTAATGAGATAACATTTTTATGGTTTTATACAAATATGTGTCCAGTACATGATAAAACACCCTGTATAAGGCTTACATTAAAACAGTTTTTATACATAGTGGAGACACCCAGACAAAACAAATAAACCCACCAATAACAACAAGTTTCAGTATGCAGTGAATACCACGCAGCACATAAAACAAGAGAAAGATACAGTTACATACCTGGTAGCGGGGGCGGATGCCTAGGCGGACTAGGACATCGAGGCTGAGATTGATAAGAATGCGGTAGCACCCCGGGCCCGTCACCAGAACTGTTGGTGCTGTGGCCAGAGTCAGAAGAAGCCACCGAGCCTGTGCCAAACAACATGCTGCATTCACAACCATGCTCAAGAATGGTATCATAGATCATAAGAACGCATGTAGATAATCCAACACTTTCTTATTGCATTTGATGTTGCACGAAAACATGCATAAAGGTTTCATGGTGCACAGGTGGTGCAATACTTTATACATGGTGCACACCGGAAATTTAAGTGAAATGTGCACTAGGTAACAGTAAAACTACAAAAGATAAGAGTAAATTTGGAAATTGAAAAATAAACACACAACAATTTTCTGTGCACAATAATTGGCAGTGCTTGCAACAAGGAAAGGATTTTATATACATCTGTACAAAAGTTCAATTTTTCCTCAACATACCAATGGGGGCATTGGTGTATAGGTAGAAAAACATTAAGACAACATACCTGAGGTTAGGGTCTTTCTAAGAGGTAGATTACTGAGAGAGGTAACACTACTGCTTTCTGCAGAGAGAGCAACAGAGGGAAGAGGTGTAGGCGTATCAGAATGCGACCTTTCGTGCATCGCCCGACCACCAGCACCGCAGCTACTTGAACTACCGTAACTCGAATAACTCCCTGCAAGAAAATTGCGCATCAAACGGTATCCTAGAAAGTGTGCCTTAAGCGTGCTCGGAAGTGAGAAATTGTTTACATGCACCTGTTTGAAATTAAATATTATTTTAACTGGAAAATATCCAAAGTAGTTCAAATTTGAGCCATTAACGACTTGTTTATGTCCCTTCCTGAAGTAGCACTTAATTGGACACACAAAACTGTCCCATTCTGTACCTTAACATATTGTATTATGGGTAATTCTACACACATACCATACAAAGAATATCAAATTCAACTGTCATCAGTGGGATTTGGGAAACCTTAAGGGATACCAAGTAGTAGTAGTAAGGCCGGTGCGACACAGCACAGAATTTTCTACAAAATTTTCTTCCGAATTTTGATGAAAGTGTTTTTACAAAATTCTGTATCGTGTCATATAGCAAAATTTTGTACAAAATTCTGTAGATTCGTGTTCTAAAACCTACAGAATTTTGTACAAAGTCGACGTCGCATCAAAGCGTAAACGAGCAATTTTTAGTGTTTATTAACAATCACAGAGGGCAGAGAAGAATATGTTTATCGAGTGTTTACCCCGCCTGCCGACTCTCGACGTATTTTCTTATATCTCGCTCGCATTCTTTATTGCTGCAGTTTGTGTGCTTTGTCGTGCGTTCACGTAAAATAGATAAATAAAAGCGCCACGAACTTCCGCATTAACCTAATATTATAAAATCTTGTTAGAATTCTACTTTATCGACAGTCGCAAGATTATTTTGACAGTTTTCTCACAGACGTCACTGTAATTTGCACGTATTTGCGCATGCTCACAGAGAGAATTTTGAACATTATTTTGTACAGAATTCTGTTCCGTGTAAAGCCTGTATAACAGCACAGAATTTTGTACAAAACTTTGTTCAAAGTAAATTTACAAAATTCTGTAGATTCATGTTCTAAAACCTACAGAATTTTATACAAAGTCGGCGTCGCATCAATGCGCAAACGAGCAATTTTTAGTGTTTATTAACAATCAGAGGGCAGAGAAGAATATGTTTACCACGTGCTGACCCCGCCTGCAGACTCTCCGCGCACTTTCCCTTATCTCCCTTGCGGTCTTTATTGCTGCAGCTTGTTTGCATGTAAAATAAATAAATAAAAGCGGCACGAACTTACGCATTAACCTAATATTATAAAATCTTGTTAGAATTCTACCTTATCGACAGTATCATGATTATTTTGACAGTTTTCTCACAGATGTTACTGTAATTTGCACCTGTTTGCGCATGCTCACAGATAGAATTTGGCACATAATTTTGTACAGAATTCTGTTCCGTGTAAGGCTTGTATGACACAGCACAGAATTTTGTACAAAACTTTGTTTAAAGTGTTTTTATATAATTTTGTGCCGTGTCACACAGACCTAATACGTGTTTTGCAGAATTTTATACAAAAGTTTGAACAAAATTTTGTACACAATTCTGTGCTATGTCATACAGGCCTAATTGGAGAAAATTGCATGCATTAATAGAGAGCTTTAATATGGTTTTTTGTTTTTATCCTACACGCAAAAAAAACTAAACAATTGAATTTTTGTTTCTTAAATTTTGAAGAACAAAATAAAGCTTTTAAAGGCTACTTTTAGTAAGTTTTACTAGTAACCAGTTTGGAAATAATGCAACGTTTCGTTTTTTCAGAACCATCATTTCATCCTGTTCATTTATTCTTATGGCCTGTTATGTACTTTTCAAATTTGCCGCTACACTTGAATTAATTCCTTAATTTGTTTGCCGCTTCGTAGGAATTAATATCGTTATTTTAATTGTAGTATTATTTTGGGTTACCGTTTCGCTATTTTGTTTTGTCTTGAAAATTGAGTTATGGGAGGCCAGTTCCGTTGATCCCTTGAAGGTTTCTCTTTGTGGGCCGATTTTCTGCCGACCAGATTCTCGGAAGTGTTGATCTCGGCAATTGCACGTGTTATAAATTCCTTCCAGAACTTTTGCGTAAGATTTCGAAATGTGGTGCAATATCTTTTGGGAGAATTGAGGTCCCGTTGCCTTTTTGAGGGAGTCCATTTTCGATCTTTGTGGGCTCCGGTAGCCCGTACGGGGGCCGTAAAGAAAGTCAGTCGAAGTCAAACCCTTGAGACCGATGGGTGTAACTTTGCATATCGTTTCCTTTTTCTTCGCGGCGCTTTTGCTATTCTAAGTTTTACCGTACCATTTTTTTTTGCTGTAGAGCAAGAGTAAATCGCCTTACAGTCGGATATATAAGCGATAGCAGAAGGTTCGCCTTGGTTTTGGACAATTAAAGATTATAATTGCTCCTGTCGAATTCAGTTCGGCGGATCTTTGTGATGTGAAAAGGAAATAAAGAAATCGTGCAAGTGTTTTGCTGGAATGTGGTTCGTTCCCGTCGTCCGGAAATCTCGCTTCTGTCTCCACATTAACTGACCCCTTGAAAGCAACTTAGCCCTCTACAGGGGCGTAACAACTACATCCCGTTACAACGCTGCCCCGAAGAACGTTGTCTTCCTTCCCCTATTTTTTTGGGAATCGCCGTCTTATTGTGCCTGCCTCGCAGCGAAAGTCAAGGTAAAAACTAAAGTTTTGTGTTTTGTGAGGCGAAAGCCTACGTGCAACTTTAAAAATTCAATATCATTGAATCTTTTTTTGGTATCTGGAAACAGGAAGCGACCTTCAGTTGTGGACTGTATTTGTTTGAAGTAGAAAGTATGAGAGAAATTTTGTTTGATATGTTGTAATTTTCCTGTAAACTCTACGTCATTGGCCACATAGATTCATGACAACATAAATATTGTGCGTCAACAGCGGCGAGTTTTTCTGAACGTTCAAGAATTAAAATTCTGTAATTCAAACTTTTTGTGTTATAACTTGTCATTTCATTGTATTGTCATATGTCAACTATTTCATTATATGTGTTTCAAAGTTTACTGTCTCTTATTGTGTCTTTTGTCTTGCTGGTGTAAGAATTTTGCAAGCTTTAAATATATAGGTGGAGGCACAATGAAGGTAGGTTCCATTCCCTTAAGCTGTTGGCTTCTCGACCTTCCACGAGGACCTACACAATCAGTTGGATTTGGAAGGTGGCGCCCACTTATTTTGACTCGCCCTGTACACAACTAAAGGTTTTCTCCCATAAGCGATTTTCACGAACTCCCCCTACTCCTCTGAGCTAAGCTGTAGGCCCTTTTCCATCAAGTTAGTTACGAATCGTCGAAAAAGCTCGATTGGCCTGTAACAAATTGGCGCCGCAACGTGGGGCTTTTTTTGCGACTGTAACGGGCCATTATTTTATTATTACATTTTTGGGAATCTTTAAATTAATCCTTTGAAATTTTTATTGGAGCACAAGGAGTCCATTTTGAACATATCTTGTAACTTCTTCCTCTTCTTTGTATTTTGCCGCTAAGGGCGTTATTCCTTTTACTATTAATTTTCAGTCTATTTCATATACATCTTTCTGATCTTTCTAACCATCTCACTTCTGATACTCTTCTATCATTCTTTCATTAAATGTTCTGTATGATTCTTCCAAAAAATTGGTGATTTGTCCCTTCATCTTGGTAACTATTTATATTCTTAATACTAATCAAATACTCTTCTGTCCATTTTAAACTTATTTCTATACATATTTCTGCCCTATCTAACCTTCTCACCTCTGGTATAGTGTTTCGTTATTCCTCCATCAAATATTCTATATGCTTCTCCGATAATATTCTTGGGTTTTCTCTTTCTTCTGTCTTCTACTTTCATCTTGGTAACTATTTTTATTTTTATTACTAATCATTATTTTGCCCATCCAATTTCAATCTATTTTCTGTCTTTGCTAACCTTCTCCCCTTTGTAATGGTGTTTCCTCTGCCCATCAACAAATCTTCTATATGCTTCTTCCACAATATTTTTGGTTTACTTCTTTGGTAAATAAGTAATAGAATTCAATTATGCTTGAACAAAAAAGGGGTCCAATTTGAATATTTGTTGTAACTTCTTCCCTGTCTACCAATTTTGCCTTTACAGCTTCATTACTCATCTGTGCTTCCTAACCCTCTCACCTCTGGTACAGTCTTTTCTTATTCCTTCGTCAAATGTTCTATATGCTTCTACCGTAATATTCTTGGTTTGTCTCTCTCTGTCTTTTTCCTTCTACTTTTAACCTTTTCTATTACTCTTACTAATCATTACTCCTTTTGTCCATTTTCAATTTATTTACTATCCATTTTTCTGTCCCCTGCTAACCTTCTATTCTTTGGAATAGTCTTTGCTCTGTCCTTCACCAAACCTTCCACAATATTCTTGGTTTATCTTTTACATACCGCTTTAGTTCCTTCTCCTCTATTCTTTTTACCCTAGGTTCCACTTTCATTACTTTTGTAATCTATCTCTTCTTGTGTCCTCTTGTATTATATAAAGAAAATAGATACTGTGATAGTTGTCTATGAGCTTCAAGTATCATTTTCCAATTACTTGTTCTACTTTTTTAACCTAATATTATTGTATTGTACCGTATTTGAAAGAGCGAGATCTAGGACGCGGTTTTCCAAACATCTCTTGGCGCTGCAGCCATCGTTGGCTTATTGTACACCCTAATCTAATGGTAATATTAAATATTGCTACCAACCTTTAAGTTTCTATTTCGAAACAAATTTAACACGATTACCTACATCGTTAGTGGACAACAGCACTCATTATAACGTTAAGATATTTAACAGTATTAAGGGAATAGATGGTCGGTCATCCGGTAATTTTAACTTAATCTTACCTAGATACTTTTATTATAACATTTTATAATATATCTTATAATTATACCCAGTATCAATAAAAAGTTACATCGCCGAATTTTACTGCCATTGCCAAGAAAGTTAAATGCGGCGTTCGCCACAGACCAACAAGCATCAACGCCATTGTTCAGAGATTTCATGCTACCTGCTGACTGGTAATCGCATTTGAGTAGGGATTTAAACATTTCAATTTTGGTTCCAGCCATCTGCTAATATTAGTTAACCAGTCTACCATTTTCTGTCCTCCCAGTTTTATAATTTCTGGTTTAATTCGATTCTTTTTTTCAGCAGATTTCGCAGATCTGATTGTTCTAATTGTATGCTCTACTCTTTCTGTTGTTATCAGTATTTTCTGCTTCTTTCTATGGTCTATCACGACCTTGTTCTATTTCCGCAAACTTCACTTCATAATGTTTTCTCGATATTTCAACAATGCATGATTGTTTTAACGATACTAAATTATTTTTTGCTACAACTTCTATAATTTCTCTTTTTAATAGTATAAGTATTAGCTAATTTTATTTTTCTGAACAATTAGAGATATTGGTAGTAAGTAAAATTATTATCCTACTCTACTACTAGAAAAGATTTGCACTTATGTGGTAAATATAACTGAGAGGGTCATAAACAAACAAATCTTTACATTTTTAAAAGTAGTTCGTACCTTAAAGGTTGCACTAAGAAACTATTTATGGTTTTTTTTTTAATTTCTCAGAAAAAGATTGAAATAATTCGTTTGTTGCCCATAATTTAAAAACAAAAAACAATAAGACAAATTTATTTTAGATTATTAAGTTTTGCTTCAATTTAACTGTTTTAATATCTATTATGGTTTCCGTGATCCCAATGCTAAGAGTCGAATTTGATACACACTGCATAAACAGAAACACATTTCATACCTGTAGAACTGGGGGCCCGTCGAACTGCTGGGCTGGGTTGGGGTGCATTAAATCCAAGGGGAAGGGGAGGTTGTCGTGGTTGATGCGGTCTAGTTTTATTCTGTTCTGAAAGTGCCAGCAATTTTCTTACAGCTTGAGGTGAGGCCGAGCCTATACAATTAAAAACCAATTTTAAAACAAACTTTTACTGTACAAATTTGAATTTTGAATCCTCAGACACAGCTGCACCCAGCTCAAGCTTTCTATAACCTTACTTACCAAATTTAGCAGTTGTAGGCTTCCTTTCATCACTGGTACTGCTTGTACTGCTAGTTGTAGAGGGCGCAGGCGACGCGTGGCGTTTTCCACGTGGCCCCGTGGAGCCAGCAATTCCACTGTTGGCAGCATTCTCACATTCCAGCGACATTTCGTGTAACTTTGCTTCATCCGTTACCACCTGCAAGTTATTAAGGTACGCTTTAACCCGTCTCACCATTTGAGACTCCTCGAACATCTTCTTTGGGTTTGGTACAGCTGCTGATTTTTTTCTTCTCTTTACTGTAGCTTGACCTAGACAAAAAAATCACTTTTATATTGAAAAAAAATACTTCCATGAATAAATAAAAAGTTTCTTTTAGTTGTTTTTAAAGTTCATACCTTGAGGATGATGTGAAGCCCCTGTGGTTAATTGATTTAAGGCAACCATAGCATTGCTAGCGGGCTGTCCACCAAGCTCCAACATTGTGAGAAGGTCATATGGGCTGCTACACATATTACTAAGCCCACGAACCTCTTTGGCAATCATTCGAAGTTTCTCAAAATTAACTAGGCCTTCCACTCTGGAGTCGTTGCCCAAATGTATGAATGTGAGGTCCTTCTTCACCACGGGATAAAATGGAATCTTCAAGAAGAAATATTTGAAGACACAAAATAAATTAATTTAGCTACCAACTTACAATAGGAGGCTGACTTTGCTCTGCACTAACAAGCTGCCGGTACTTGCTCATATTCCTTGAAGGGTCCATGAGCTGCTGTAACTCTGAAAATAATCGCTGATACTTTCCTGGGAGCTTATCCCAACTCTGTCGCAACCGTGACACAGCACCATGACCCAAACCGCTTATTATGGCAAACATTGAATTGAAGTTTTTGCATTCTTTACATTGCCCTAGGATAAAATAATTTGTGGTGATTGCACTTTAAATGAGACAAAATGATATACGTACTTGCAACTTTTATGAATTGCTTGATGATTTTCATTCTGCGAACCGGGTTGTGTTCACTACAAACTTCAGTCACCACCCAAAACATTTCTCGGTTAACAAGGGCAGCAAATTGTTCTAGCATGGGTGTCCCGTACTTGGAGTGAAGTTCAAATAAGTCGTCAATATACTCTGTGGGTTCTATTTGTCTAAAGATACTAAAGTCCTGCAAAAAATTTTTAGGTTAGGATATTTTTTAACTTAGAAAACTAAAATTACGCAATGCAAATAGCAATTAACACTTCTATTGCACCATTCATAATGCCCAGTAATTATTGTACACAACAAAAAAATTAAGAGCTTTGGAAAAAATGCGAAGAATGCAAGTAATGGTAATCTTACTGGAAAACAATAAATTAAGTTTGTTCAAGATTAATGCACATGTGTATGTATTAAAAAGGCCTTGTATCCTAATCTAATGATTTATAAACACAAACTTCTACATATGTATGTCCATTGTAAGATAGATTTACCGACTTGGCCCTCTTGTTTTAAAAAAAAGTGAGGTTAGGTGTGTTGAATACTGTAGAAAATTACCTGTAAAGTGAGTTGTATAGCTACTTCAACAGCATTTAGCTGCAGAAAGTGCACAGCACTTTCTCTAACTAGTTCAGGGGCAAGTTCATCAGGTACGAGTGTTTCTGTAACGCCGTTAGTCTTCAGGTAGTAGCGACTGCTGAGCCCAATCCGCTCCGCAAGGTTCTGCAGTTGATCAGGTAACCGTCTCTGCTTAATGGTTTGGTTGTCGGTCACAGACACTTCACAGAGGCTAAAATTACTACTAGGATCCGTCATGCCGAACTCTTGCAGGGCCAACATGACCACTTCATGGGCAGTCGTTTCTTTGTGTATTAAAAGGTACTTGTAGCTTTGATCGGGTCTGTACACCTTAAGAACATGTTCCGGGTAATCATTGCACCTTAGATCGTCGTAGCATAAGGACATAAGGTCCGGGTTGCTCTGAGAATGGTACAGGTTTGTTCCTAAAGCCGTTGGGGGCGGGACATTATCAACTTGATCCATTCCCATACTGACACTGGAATCAAGAGTTAAAAATGAGCAAACTACTCCACAGCTACATTTAAAATATTTGGATTATGAGATCGAGTTCTTCATACTAAGAGTATGCACCCCAAGAAACCACTTACCTTATAATTGTTTTGGGCAAGATATTCATTTTCATGAGGGCTTTCTGCAATCTTCTTTTGGGTCCAAGCGTCATGAAGCTCTTTCCGGTTTTGCCGTCCTTCTGCGGGCTATTTATGCTCACAGGTTGGTTGCAAGGAGATTCGCTGCTTAATATGAGATTGCCATCGATGCTAGACAGTCTGGCTCTAGGATCGGGCTGTAATTTCGAGATTTCCGAGGTTTTCCGGCCTCTCGGTCTTGGGGAGTTGTCCGGCGTGTTCAGCATCTCTTTGAAGTGAAGCAGGTTCGATTTGACTGTTATACTCAAATGGGTTGTTCCGCGGAGAATTTCCAAAGCTCGCGCGTGGCTGACGTGCTCGAAACTTTGGCCGTTCACTTCGAGAATCTGATCGCCGCGTTTTAAGCCCACATCCTCTGCTTTTGATTTCTTATCAACCTTTAGGGAATATGTAAATTAAATATAAATGCCAGAGATAATTTATTAATCAAATCTGATTTTATCGTTTGAGGTTATGTGTAACTTCTTATATAAAACTCTGCCAAATTTATTTGTGCTAAATAAACACGCCATAGTTGTATTTGGTAACAAAAAAGGTATGCTAAGCTCAGTTACAGTCAAACCTATTTAATATTAATAAGGTATTGAAATATATCAGGTTGTTGGCATAACATAACCTCAATGTTTAACTGACGTGTTAAAAATTAAATAACTGAGGTGACCACGTGTTAAATAAACACGTTTTAGTTGTATTTTCTAACCAAAAATGTATTTGAAGATCAGTTACAGTTAAGCCTATTTGATATTAATAAGGTTTTTGCACAACATAACCTCAATGTTTAACTGACGTGTTAAAAATTAAATAACTGAGGTGACCACGTGTTAAATAAACACGTTTTAGTTGTATTTTCTAACCAAAAATGTATTTGAAGATCAGTTCCAGTTAAGCCTATTTGATATTAATAAGGTTTTTGGCACAACATAACCTCAATGTGTAACTGATAGGTTCAAAAATTAAATAACGGAGATGACCACGTATTGAATAAACACGTTTTAGTTGTATTTTCTAACCAAAAATGTATTTGAAGATCAGTTACAGTTAAGCTTATATAATATTAATAAGGTTTTTGGCACAACATAACCTCAATGTGTAACTGATAGGTGCCAAAAACTAAATAATGGAGAGGACCACGTGTTGAATAAACACGTTTTAGTTGTATTTAGTAGCTAAAAATGTATTCCAAGATTAGTTACAGTTAAATCTATTTAATATTAATAAGGTAATATATCACGTTGTTGGCATAACATAACCTCAATGAGTAACTGACAGGTGTCAAAAATTGTTTACAACCAAGGGTTACATAAACAGGTTATAGTTGTATTTTGTAATAAATATTAATTTCAGAATAAGTTACAGTTAAACATATTTAATATCAATCCGGTATTGAAAGTTTTCATAATATTGACCTAATATAACCTCAATATGTCAAAAAATAAAATAGCTAGTAAAAAAAAACCATTTAAGTTTGATTTTTAAGCTTCTATAATACAAAAAGCATCATTTTACCTTTGAGATAAATATTCCAAAATGCCTTTCAAATCCTCCCAGTATCTGGAAGTTGAGTGGTTCATCTCGACTCGGCCTGGCCAAAACAACATTTCGTATCCTAGCTTTGGCCGCACAGGCAATGTTCAACAACCTCAACTGTCCAATCATTTTTTCATTCTCCAAACCTTGTTCGAATGTTTCCAAAAATTCAATCATGTCCGGATCAGTCTCAAAGTCAGTGAAATGGTTGTTAACCCAAAGCAGAACGACCCTTGTGACGCGATCTCTGACATCAGCATCTTTGAACCAGTCCAATAGCTGGTTTGCTACGTGTAAAGGACTAGGGATGAAGGTTCTATGGGTGAGCAGGAAGTCTTCTACGTATGTGGGGTCGGTAAGAGAATTTTCTTCTACGAGTTGGTACATCAGGCGTTCGGCCGTGCCACGAATGACTACATGACCTCTTCTGCTGCTGCTTTGAGGCTCCATGGAGCCGCGTAATTCCGTTACCATCACAAGCTGACCATCTACTTCATGCCGCCTTGTGTTTTCTTCACCTTGATGTTGTATTCTACAAAAATTTTTTTTTGATAGGGATTTTAGTTTCCGGTTTCATGAATAACCTACCTGTAGTAATCACTTTGGGTTATACACACAAACTGACAGTCATCACATTTTGTACGCATAATTCCTTTGTGGTACAATTTATCCATTGTCGGAAGAATGCCAAAAGCATCACCTACTGCGAGAGTCTGCGTTTCCTGTGCGGGAATGATCACTTCCACACACCCATTTACTAACACTGACCATGAATCTAACTCTTCTCCATCGTTCATCACTACTGTCCCTGCTTTTTCAACTACCGCAAACACCTATTCAAGAAATATGTGATTATAGTTCAAACTAACTTATTAAGCTTAAGTATTTACCATAACAGAACAAAGAGCCTTTCGTACAGCCAGCGTCATATTCGTAAAGGCCTTAAGATGCTGTGTGAATTCCAAGAGAGCTTCAATATCATCTTCCGTCCTTTCTGAAGGATCTTTTTCTAGACAATCCCGCACCCTATCTCGAACTGTTAAACTCTAATGGCAAATAAAAGACAAATATAGTAAAAAAAATTAGTGAAACAGTTCGCTGCACTTTCCCTTACTTCAAACTGCCTTTGCATGTTTATGGCAGTAAATCATAATTATATGCTATATTCCGCTGTTTCATCAGATTACAATACTCGTAACCTAAGAGCATTTCACGTTTTGCAGATTATACTTCAGAAGGGAGGGTATGTTCATAAGGGTGATATTTACATAATTTTCCTAAATAGGAGACGAAATATGAACATTTATACAGATTTTTAATATTTAGGATGAAATATCTGTTAAGAAGTGTAGCCCCATCATACAATAAAAGTAGCACTCATGATCCATTTGTGGTGTTGTTCGTAGAGACATGGTTACCTAAAACTTTTCTAGATTCGAAAATTCGAATAGTTGGATTATTAATTTATTCTGTCTGGAGAGTATAGTCAGCTGAATTATTCGGAATTCGTAAAATTTGGTTAATAGAATTATTTGGTATTTGAATAATCCAGGTAGCTGCTTTATTTGGCATTCAAATAGTCTGGTTAGTAGAATTATTTGGTAAAATAGTCGGGGTAGTTGAATTATTCGGTATTCAGATAGTCCGGTTAGTCGAACTATTCGTTATCCTTATAGTTTGATTGACCGAATTATTCGATATTCGGATAGTCCAGCTAGTAAAACTATTTGGTATTTGAATAATCTAGGTAGATGATTTATTCGCTTATCAGATAGTCCGGTTAGTTGAATTACTCGGTATTCTTAGTTTGATTAGCCGAATTATTCAATATTCAGATAAACCGGTTAGTAGAATTATTTGGCATGTGAATAATCCGGGTAGTTTGAATTATTCAGTTTGAGATAACCGGTTAGTCGAACTATTCCGTATTCTGATAGTTTCATTAGCTGAATTATTCGATATTCGGATAGCCCAGTTAGTAGAATTATTTGGAACGTGAATAGTTCGGGTAGTTGAATTATTCGGTTAGAGATAATCCGGTTAGTCTAACTATGCGGTATTCTGATAGTTTCATTAGCCGAATTATTCGATATTAAGATAGTTCGGTTAGTAAAATTATTTGGTACGTGAATAGCTCGGGTAGTTGAATTATTTGGTTTGAGATAGACCGGTTAGTCGAACTATTCATTATTCTAATAGTTTGATTAAACGAATTATTTGATATTCCGATAGTCCCGCTAGTAGAACTATTTGAATAATGCAGGTAGGTAATTTATTCGGTATTCAGATAGTCCGGTTAATCGAACTATTCGGTATTCTGATAGTTTGATTAACCGAATTATCCGATATTCGGATAGACCGGTTAGTAGAATTATATTTTATGTGAATAATCCGGTTAGTTTGAGTTATTCGGTTTGAGATAATCCGGTTAGTCGAACTATTCGGTATTCTGATAGTTTCATTAGCCGAATTATTCGATATTCGGATAGTCCGGTTAGTAGAATTATTTGGTACGTGAATAGTTCGGCTAGATGAATTATTCGATTTGAGATGAACCGGTTAGTCGAACTAGTCATTATTCTAATAGTTTGATTAACCGAATTATTCGATATTCGGATAGTCTAGCTAGTAGAACTATTTGGTAATAGAATAATCCAGGTAGATGATTTATTCGGTATTCAGATAGTCCGGTTAATCGAACTATTCGGTATTCAGATAGTTTAATCGAACTATTCGATATTCTGGTAGTTTGATATTCGGATAGACACGTTAGTAGAATTATTTGTTATGTGAATAATCCGAGTAGTTTGAATTATTCGGTTTGAGATAATCCGGTTAGTCGAACTATTTGGTATTCGGATAGTTCCATTAATCGAATTATTCGATATTCGGATGTTCCGGTTAGTAGAATTATTTGGTATTCAGATAGTCCTGTTAGTTGAACTAGTCAGTATTCGGATAGTTTGATTAGTCGAATTATTCGATAGTTGGACAGTCCGATTGGTAGAATTATTTGGTGTGTGAATAGTTCAGTTAGTTCAACTATTCGGTATTCGGATAATTTGTTAAACCGAATTATCGATATTTAGATAGTCCGGTTAGTAGAATTATTTGGTACTCCCATAGTCCTGTTAGACGAACTATTCGGTATTCACATAGTTTGATCAGTCGAATTATTCGATATTCGGACAGTCCGGTTGGTAGAATTATTTGGTAGGTGAATCAGTTACTTGAACTGTTCGGTATTCGGATAGTTTGGTTAGCCGAATTATTGATATTCGGACAGTCTGGTTAGTAGAACTATTTGGTATGCGGATAGTTTGATTGGTCGAATTGTTCGATATTCTGACAGTCTAGCCAACCGAACTATTTAGTGTCCGGATCATCTGGTTAATCGTTAAATTATTCAATATCCGGATTGATCGAATACCAAATAAGCTTCCAAAGGTTTAACCCGTTAGAATATTTATTCTAATCTAAACACCTATTTTTTCATCATTTAGCTAAATTGGATATAAAAATTGTAATTTTAGATATTTTCACTATTTAGAAGTTGAAAATGTATCTTCGATAAAATAAGAGTATATTAGTAGAAAATTTGGTTGTGGAATTCTCGATTTAGACTGACTGTTTCTACTCCTCCTGCGGGGATGAGTCAAAAAAGATACTACAGTATTGCCGCTTTACGAAATTTGAACATGTTTGGGGTAGTTTTTGAGAAATTCCCCTTTTTTATAGATTTTTTAGCCTAAGATATTTTCGTATCTACTGAAAGATTTTTACATCACCTAAAGTTTTTCGAGTTTCCAAATTTGGATTAAACAGGTATTACTAGAAGTATGGGAAAGCGAAGAGGTTCTGATCGATTGTATTCCGCTACTCACATCCATGCTTTCAGCCAAATCGTCGTCTTCATCACTATCGACAATACTTTCTACGAGGCCAGTGAGATCGAGCTCGTCTCCATCCAATTCTGAGTGAGTGGAGGCCATTGTGTCGGAGCCACTGTAGGCCGAGCTGGTGTCCGACGAATGCGAGCCCCGGCTGCACTTGTGGTACAGACTTGGTCTTGTTAGGCTTTGTCCATACTAAAACCAACAACAATATTGATTAGAATGAAATTTCATCTTAAGTTAATTGCACTTACAGTATCATCGAACATAATGTTTGTGGTACGAAATTGCGAATGATCCATGATGGGAGATTGCTGCAACCTATGATTTTGCTCAATATCGGGATAATCAATCTGTAACAAACAACAAAGTACCATTAGGACAATTAGCTATTTGATATACTATCCAACTACACTATGATCTAGTTTTTAAAATGTGGGTTAATATTTTAAACAGTTCAACAATCACCGATACCTCTGGTTCATTCGTAGAATTAGGCCAGGACATTGAATGAAGTCGCCCTCGTCTTTTTCTTATAATTACTTTATCGTACGCATTATAAGTTGAACTACGACGTCGAAATTTGATCACAGACACTGTGGATCTTCTTATTATGGGTTGGTGATCGCGTTGAAGCGCGCTTTTTAAGGCGTGTTTCAACATTATTATTATATAACACTATCAATTTTTATTTTTACTAAGATTGAGTTCTTGAGGTATTTTCTGTTAGAGAAAAAATTAAGCTTGGTATCATTGCCATCTATAGCCCCCATTACACATATAAGAGTGCAATTTATTGTGCATCTGATAATGTTTGACGTGGTTTAAATGAATATCTGTTTTAAATTGCTTATTTCAACGTTTAATAAAATTTTGTTTTTAGTAGAATTTCACGGATTGTCTGGTCTGTTATACTGATATATAAAACGATATATTGTAGTGATACATACAATCTTCAGTATACACTCATATTGTGGTTGTGGAATATATAATCTGTTTGGTTAGTGAAAAAGCAGATACTTAAAATATTTACAGGGTAAAAACATATTTTTGGAGATGGATATGACAATTTTTAGTGGGAATCCCCAGCCTGTCTGATATATTGTACTGTATAACCATCTGCATAGTCATATAGTAGTTGTTGAATACATAATCTAATTGGTTAGTGAAAAAGCAGAGTCTTATATTATTCACAGGCCAATAAAATTATTTTCGGTGATACATTTCGGTGAACACTTTTTTGTGGAATTCCCTGGGTTGTCTGATACATTGTAGTGATATACACAATCATCATATATTGTAGTGATATACACAATTCCCATATTGTCATTTAGTGGCTGTTGAATATAAAATTTACAGGCTAATGAAAGTATTTGCAGGTGAACATAACAGTTTTTAAGTGAAACTCTCCGAGTTGTTTGAAATATTGTAGTGATGTATACAATCATCAACATCCAGTCATATAGTGATTGTGGAATATATAATCTATTTGGTTATTAAAAAAGCAGATATTTATTATAATATCTAGAGGCTATTCAAAATATATTCGGAGATGGTGATAATAATTTTTTGTGGGTTCGCAGTGTTGTCTCATATATATATATTGTAGTGATATACAGAATGATGATCCATGATTTTATACTGCAATTAATATACACAATCAACGTTATATTATCATGTAGTAGTTGTTGAATATATAAAAATATTCCATTAGCGAAAAGAGAGTTGCCAATAATATTAACAGGCTAATGAAAATATATTTGTAGATGGACATAACAGTTTTTGGTGGTATTCCCCGGCTAGTCTTGTTTGTATATAACCATATACTCGCTGTCGACTATATAGACTATCAGGTTAGTGAACCAGCAGAAACTTATAATATTCAAAGACCAATAAAACATATTTTCGGAGATGAAGATAACATCTTTTTTCATGATTCACCGGGTTGTCTGATATATTTCAGTGATATACACAATCATTATCAATCATCATCATACTGTCATATAGTGGCTGTTGAATACATAAAATATTTTGTTTGCGAAAAGAAAGTTTTTTATAATATTCACAGGCTAATGAAAATATATATTGCCGATGGACATAATAATTTTTAGTGGAAGTTTAATCCGGTATAATGACCTATATAATAATATAGTGGCTGTTGAACATATAAACTATTTGGTTAGCGAAAAGGCAGATACTTATAATATTCACAGGGCAATACAAATATTTGTGGAGACGGATATAATAATTTTCAAAGTGATTCCACGGTCTGTCTGATATATTGTAGTGATATACACAATTACTATGGTACTGTTATATAGTGTCTGTTGAATATGTAAAATATTTCATTAGCGAAAAGAGTTGCTCGTAACAATCACAGACTAATCAAAATATACATCTACACTTAAGACTTTTTACTGGGATCCCCAGGATTGTCTCGTTTGTTACAGTTACACGTGCAATTATATATCGGCTACTAGGTTAGTGAACAGGCAGATTGTTATAATTTTAACAAGCCAATAAAAGATATTTTCGAAGATAGAGATAACAATGTTTTATGGGATTCCCGGGCTGTCTGATATATGGTAGCGATATACACAATCATCATACAATATTGTAGTGGTATACACAATCATCATATATTGTAGTGGTATACACAATCATCATATATTGTAGTTATATACACAATCATCAGATATTGTAGTGGTATACACAAACATCATATATTGTAGTGATATACACAATCATCATACATTGTAGTGATATACAGAATCATTATCATACAATGGCTATTGAAAATATAAAATATTTCATTAGCAAAAAGAGAGTTATTTATAATATTTCCAGGGAATGAAAACATATTTTCAGATAGCAATGCCAGTTCCCCGGACTTTCGGTTTTGTTATAGTGACACATAAAATCATACAGTGTCTGTTGAATATATAAACAATTTGTTTAAAGAAAATATAGTTACTATGTACTATTCCCAGACTGATAAGAATATGCTTCTCATTAGAAAAAACTATTTTCAGTGCAATTCCCCGGATTGTCTGATCTAGTATAATGTCAAATAAAATCATACAGTGGTTGCCCTATATTCAAACTATGTGGTTTGTGAAAAGGCAAATATTTACAATATTTGCAGACTAATAACATTATTTTTAAAATGCAGGTAACAGTTTTTAGTGGGATTCCCCGATCAGTCATAGTATGGCATAAAGCGTATCGTAGCTGCTGAATATACATAAGCTATTCCGTTTGTGAAAAAGCTAC
>JABXWE010015792.1:0-29109 GCA_014611495.1 Limonius californicus
CATAATACGGGCTTCAACAGGTCAACATTTTGAAATGTTTAAATTAATGTTACCATAAACTTTTTAGTAAGATAAAATTATTGTCTGTAAGAACGTTAGATTAACGTAAGAAGAGAAGGTATTGAATAACATCGAATTAGCGTTTGTATGAAAAAGTAGGAAAAACCTTTAATGTTTTGATTAAAGCATAATATGGATTTTAACAGGACAATGTTTTGAAACGGTTAGATTAATGTTAACAGAACGTTTTTAGTAAGATAAAATTATTGTCTGTAAGAACGTTAGATTGAGGTAAGAAGATACGGTTTCGAATAAGATTGAATTAACGTTTGTATGAAAAAAGTATGAAAAATGTTTAAAGTTTTGATTAAAGCATAACACGGACATCAACGTGTCAACGTTTTGAAACGGTTAGATTAATGGTAACAGAACGGTTTTAGTAAAATAAAATTATTGTCTGTAAGACCGTTAGATTAATATAAGAAGATAAGGTTTTGAATACGATCGAATTAACGTTTGTAAAAAAAGTTTGAAAAACGTTTAGAATTATAATTCAATCATAATATGAGCTTCAACAAATCAACGTTTGCAAACGTTTCAATAAATGTTAAAAGAACGTTTTTAGTAAGATAGAATTATTATCTGTGCGAACATTAGATTAATATAAGAAGATGAGGTTTTGAATAAGATCGAATTAAGGCTTATATGAAAAAAGTATGAAAAACGTTTAAAGTTTTGATTAAGCCATAATACGAACTTCAACAGGTGAACGTTATGAAACGTTTCAATTAATGTTAACAGAACGTTTGTAGTCAGATAAAATGGTTGTCTGTAAGAACGTTATATTTATGTAAGAAGATGAGCTCTGGAATAAAATCGAATTAACCTTTGTATGAAGAAAGCATGAAAAACGTTTAAAGTTTTGATTACGCCATAATACGGACTTCAACAGGTGAACGTTATGAAACGTTTCAATTAATGTTAACAGAACGTTTTTAGTCAGATAAAATGGTTGTCTGTAAGAACGTTAAATTTATGTATGAAGATGAGCTTCGGAATAAAATCGAATTAACGTTTGTATGAAAAAGCATGAAAAACGTTTAAAGTTTTGATTAAACCATAAAACGGACTTCAACAGGTCAACGTTTTGAATTGGTTACATTAATGTTAGCAGAACGTTTTTACTAAGATAAAATTATTGTCTGTAAGAACATTACATGAATGTAAGAAGATGAGTTTCTGAATAAGATCGAAATAACGTTTGTATAAAAAAAGCTTGAAAAACGCTTAGAGTTTTGATTAAACCATAAAACGGACTTCAGCAGGTCAACGTTTTGAATCGGTTAAATTAACGTTAGCAGAACGTTTTTAGTAAGACAAAATTATTGTCTGTAAGAACATTACATTAATGTAAAAAGATGAGCTTCTGAATAAGATCGAATTAACGTTTGTATGAAAAAGTAGGAAAAACACTTAAAGTTTCGATTAAACCATAATACGGACTTCAACAGGACAACGTTTTGAAACGTTTCAATTAATGTTAACAAACGTTTTTAGTAAAATAACATTATTGTCTGTAAGCACGTTGGATTAATGTAAGAAGATAAGTTTTGAATAATATCGAAATACCGTTTGTATAAAAAAAGCTTGAAAAACGCTTAGAGTTTTGATTAAACCATAAAACGGGCTTCAGCAGGTCAACGTTTTGAATCGGTTAAATTAATGTTAGCAGAACGTTTTTAGTAAGATAAAATTATTGTCTGTAAGAACATTAGATTAATGTAAAAAGATGAGTTTCTGAATAAGATCGAATTAAGGTTTGCATGAAAAAGTAGGAAAAACATTTAAAGTTTTGATTAAACCATAATACGGACTTCAACTGGACAACGTTTTGAAACGTTTCAATTAATGTTAACAGAACGTTTTTAGTAAAATAACATTATTGTCTGTAAGCACGTTGGATTAATGTAAGAAGATAAGTTTTGAATAAGATCGCATTAACGTTTGTATGACAAAAATGTGAAAAGTGTTTATTAAAGTTTTGATTAAACCATAATAAGGACTTTAATAAAATAATGTTCTGGCGTATATTAGGATAAAAGCCTGTATATTCATGTCAAATAAAAGTTTAATATTATAGTTTACAATTTATATTATTGTTAAAAAGGCGTATCGGACTGATAATATAACGGTAGGGAATATTTCCAAGGAAAAGTTTGCACAAGCAATGGATTCTTGTTTAAACGTTTAATATCTCACAATTTTCCATTTATATTATAGTTAAAATCATGTTACGGAATTTGATAATAAAACGTTGGAGAATATGTTCAAGAAAACGATTTTACAAGTGATGGATTCTCGTTTAATAAACGTTTACTATTACAATTTGCCGTTTATACTGTAGTTAAATTCAGGTTACGGAATTTAATAACACAACACTAGGGAATATTTTCAAGAGAATGTTTATTCAAGCAATGGAGTTTCGTTTAAACGTTTAATATACGATTCTCCTTTAATAAATATAACATTAGAATTTGCACGCGTTTGATTTCATCAGTGTTTCAACGTTTATATATTATACTGGAGTTGCGAGTGAGTTAATTATGGCAAAATTAAAAATTTAGCACTATTAACGTAGAGAGAACTTACTGGCCAACAATTTGATGTAATTAAATGTATTATTGTTAAATATTTATGTTTTCGATCAGCTGGTATTACTTTGTCTGAGATAGTGTATTTTGTATAAGGAAAAAGGTTTTGTGCACAACACAAAGAGTGAAAACGGTAGTAGCTTAACAGTTGATATTATTAAATATATACAACCGGATAGAAAATGTATGGAAGAACGTGAACAATTTTAAGAAACAAATGGTCTTATAATAATTGTAATTTAATTCTGTGGAAATATTATTACTATAGTAAATTATTTGAAAGTAATTTTTATGTAAACGTAATCGATAAATATTAATTTCATGCATCTGAAATGGTTTCCTAAATACATTTCTTGTATTAATTTTTAAAGTTTTAAGGCTTAAATTCTGGGGCATCCTGTATAATGTAATATGTATGTAATGTTTCAAATAAATTCGAAACAGGCTTAGAAGCTTGTATATAATTTAACTGTGCGCATGTGATTAACTTTGTTGTTTTAGGCAACAAACAAATTAGTGCAATAAATTAAAAATCATCCGTTCGGATATTCTTTTTTATAATAAACGTTTCGTCACGGTAAGATAAATCAACAACCTGCATTCTAGAAATTCAGCTTTTGCCCATCGGTGTATAAAAGGCATCTTGCTTAATCATGCACGCTTCATTGTTGTATTAATTTTTAAATAAAAATATGAAGGAAAGGCATGCTGAGAAGAATATCTTAAAACCTCTTAAGAGCTTTTAGATTTTTAGAAAAAAACGACCAAAAAAGCGGGGACTTGAAATTTAAAATTTTATAAATTATGCTTAGTCAGGCACCTTACGATTAAATCTTTTACTAATTAGTAGGTAGTTTTTGACAGGGTTTTGGAGAAGTATTTCAAATGATTGCAGGAAACGTCAGGGGCCGGGCGGCCCTCTTTCTCGCTTCTTAGGTAAAAAATTAGCATTAAAATGTTTCCATTGTTATTTCTCGGTAATAGCAATCCGACAGTTGCGGATAAAAACAAGTCGCTTTACATAAATTTGGTATTCAGCAAAAAAGAACACCTACGAGCCCAAGAAAAATTAATATCCAATTAATTATAATAAGGTGATCTCTATAATGTCGGACTCCACAAATACAGCAATAAAATATTCCCACATACGTAAATCGTAAGATTTCGGTAACGACTTCCAGGAATTCCAAAAATTCGTAAAACTGGACAAAGAAACTACTTTTAAATGCATAAAATATGTTTCAAATGGATTAAAATACTTTTTTATTCCCAATAAAGTTGTTCTTAAGACGATAAAAATTCCGGGATATTGTTGACATGGGTTCTGTGCTTGTCTCTCTCTAGCGCGGGCATATTTCACGCCAAGCCTCCTTACGTGTAGGAAACTCAAGCAAGTATATAAACCACAGAATGGACTTATTTAAAATTCGAACCTTATCTGTTTTACTAAGTTCATTTGTCTTTTTAAGACGTAGAAAAAGATAGGAAACCAACTTCGAATACCTGAGCAAGATCACCTTCTTTCGGTTCACTTCGGTTAAGTTTGGATTTCAGGTGTTTCAGGTCAGTATTTTGGAATACCAAGTTTTATTCATTTCATCCAAATCTTGTTCTTCTTTCTTTGACTAAAGGTATCTCCCCGTATGTCTGGACTGTTATTCCATAGATGGAGAGATCCAGCTTTCCTTCCATCTTCGTCCTAAGGGTCTTCTCCCAGTTGATATATGTTTTGCATATATCTAAGTAAATTGATGAAATGGAACAATCAAACTGTTTCCCTTTCTCGAGCTTTTCAACATTGTAATCGTGAAGGTTTACCGAAAGTTGTACCTTAACGTTGGCTAAATAATTTAGACAATAGCAATGAAACCGGTTGGTATGTTATAATTGTTTCGAAAAATTATATCTGTTTTAAAATGAATTTTATTCAAATATGCATTTTATTGGTGGCCATTATTTTAGCTATTTGTGGTTAAAATGTAAGAAGCTTAGAAGGTTCCTACGGTAGTTTAACCAGAACACGTCGGTTTTAATTACAAGACCGCATTTGAAAATTAAATAATACTGAAGTAATTCCAAGTATGGGAAGTTCTTATTATTTTTGTGGTATCTTACAATTTGATATTGAAATGTATTTCATGATATTGTAATTTTGCAATTTTTCGGTATGAAATTCCAAAGTGCTTCCCTGAACTGTATTATGGATTGGATTCTTTTATGATTGGAAATACATATTATTTGTTCATCATCATCATCATCATCTGACATGGAGCTGACTCGAGGGTCAATCCTGGATTACGCCAGGCCCACCCCATGCCAGTAGGTGGGTAATACATATTATTGGTTAGGTATATAAGAAATATTTTGAAACATGCAAAATCGACAGTTCTGCTATCACTAAATGAATAATATACAGTTTCCGTATAAATTTTATGAACGTATACTGATTCTTATTTTTTTTCTTTACTCCTTAGACGTCAACCCTGACGTCTTATATATATATATATATATATATATATATATATAATAAACCTTGATTTAGACAATCTAATAAAAAATTAATTTATTTAGATAACTTAAAGCTATTTTATGCTTTAAACCCGAACAATAAATTGTTAAAACCAAGTAATGGGCTTGTTCAATTAGTGTTTATCATCTCTGTTGATTTTGTCGGAGTTGCTCTGGTGTCTACCCTTTGAATTCTCTATTTTGTTTTGCTTGTTCGTAATCGTAATAATTGTATGAAGGCATTAGAGGTATGTATCAAACTTGACTGTGAGTTTTTCAGCTGGAAAACAGTAATATATAAGATTTGTATTATGTTCGACAACTGTCAACTATCATGTAATTTTGGAGGAAAATGGAGCTTTTTATTGTATGATTTTTGTGAGCAATATGTGAATATAGGTGTGAAGAACATTTTAATATGTTTTTGATAATCATTAATTGTAATATTATTAATTTAAAGTGAATTATGTTTAAAATAAATATGAAATTTGTTAAAGAAAATAATTGGTAAGCCGTGTGAGGTGTCAAAACATTCCTTTTTAAATAAGGAATATGGCTATAATTTCAGTTTTGATGTAAATGATATTTACAAAAAGGTATTTAAATATTTGAGATTTGGTTAATTTGTGTTCATTTCATTCTGCTTTCCCATTGGTTGAGGAAATCACATGTCTTTTGTAAAATGTACTTGCTTTTGTTTGTATTCTGATGTTACCAAGGTTATTTGTTGAAAAAAGAAAGAAAGACGAGCGAAAACAACGGAGACTTGCCACGGAAATCTCAACGTGAGCAGACGCTCGTCTGGCGAGTCAACAATAATTGTAATTTTGTGTGTTTATTATATCCCATTTGAATAAAACTATGTTATTAAGTGTTACGGTTCAAATCAGCGTTATTTGTTACTTATCTGTGTGAAAAACGGATAAAATTCGGCAAATTAGCCAAAAATCAAGAATTTGTGGCGGAAAATCAATGTAGTGTCAGTAGACGTTAATTGTTTGTTTTAACGTTTTCTTTGTATGCGTTTGACGTTTAAAACGCGAACAAAGTTCAAGTATTTTATTTTTACTAAGTTCAGAAAGTGGCTTTAATAGTTTTGACATGTAGCATAGCATATAAGTCTCACACGCGCTTCCTATTAAAGATACAGGGTGTCAAAGCTTACAAAAATATACCATTTTTTATTATATTTTCTAGGAAAATGGAATAAATCAAACAAAATTTTGTATGCGCACCTTCCTTGTGTAGGGTTATTTTCTGAAGCAATGCGCATCGAAATGTGGCACACCAGTGGCGTGCAATGGGGTTATATCGTAATTATTTCAAATATTAAAGTATGCCACTGCCAAAATCCTTATTCTTTCGGAATAAGACTGCGCTGTTGCATATCTTAGATTGAGCTCCTAGTTTTAAAGATAATGGCAACGCAAACAATGCTGATGGTTTTAAGAAACATTATATTGTAAAATATCAAAACAAAGTGAATGTCCGCATACTTAGTATTGAAAAATATCTTGGCATTTTTGCTTTTAATATCACAACTTCAACAACTAAAGCGCGGGAACTGATTGACAGGTGCAAATTACATTCAAATAATTACTTTAGAATTTCCATGCCCAACGCAAAATAATTATTGGTCCATAACGATTTGCATTCTTCTGAAAAAAGCTAATATCTCTGAAACTAGGACTTTAATCTAAGATCAGTAGGTACTAGCGCGTCTAATTCTAAATAGCATAAAAATTTTGAAAAATTGAACCTACTCAGTGCCATACTATGTTTTCTTGAAATTATTCCGATTTAACCCCATTGCACGCCACTGGTGTGTAACATTTGGAGGAACGTAATTTCAGAAAACAACTTTACACTAGGGAAGTATGCATACAAAATTTTGTTTGATTAGCTTCAAGAAAATATGATAAAAAATTTTTGACACCCCATATCTTTCTTAGGAAGCGAGTGAGAGGCATAAACGTCACAATTTTACGAACCTGAATAACCAGGAGGGTATTTTCCCAAAGTATTCATAATTAAAACTGAAACACCCTGTATAATATAATATATTTATTATTAACACAAACTAGTTTTTTTGTAATCCTGTAGGTAATATTGGGAAGGGGTTAGATCTGGAGACTTATCCAGCCATTAGGTTGATCTTTGGTGATCAATCCATCTATTAGGAAAGCTTCTATAAATATCATCCTACGTTCATAGCATTTCATTTTTATTTATTTAAATGTTTTACCGATACACAGCAGTGACAGCCATCTATTCTTTTGATGGTAAATTCATAACTTTCATCATTTCTACAGGGTTGGGCAAAAGTATGGAACAATGCTAACATTTCTACTACTACACCTGCCAGAATCGGCCCTGATTGTGTATATAAATATATTCTGCTGCATATTTACAATCACTTCAATTGATGTAGTCGATAATAAAAATGTTAAGTCACAAATATTTAATGTAGAAGGTTGAAAATTTTAAGGAATTATAGAAATTATTAATCACATAGTATATCTGTAGAAGCTAGCAAGGCTCAAAATATTGCTGATTAGTTTTCAACGTTTCTCGTTGAAATGCATATCATTTGGCAAGTATGTATTATAATATGTATTGTATATTGTATATGTTGTGTATGTGTATTGTATACAGTGCGGTCGTAAAATGCCCCCCCCCATACTAACTTTTGAACAACTTGATATTTCTTCACAAAGTTGGTGTGCTTTAATGGGAGGTAAAATACTACTTTTTAGCCCATATTTCAATTTTATAGCTTTCAAAATGGCGGCTAAGCTAAGGTATTTTTTTAAATGGCAAAGGGGAGTCGAGTGACACCTCATTTGAAAGTTATTTTAATTCTGCGTCTGATCCATGAGTTTCATAAAAAAATATTCATTCAGAAAAAGATCACAGATGATTGAAAATAACAGGTTTATGGTAAAAAGAAGGTACCCGGAAACTTTTGCCATTTGCGGTCTGGGTGCATTGTTGGCCTCGTCGAGCACAACAACTTCCTCTTAGGGCAGTTTTCCGTAGCTCGTACTGTTCAACCGCCAGGGGCGTCCAAAGTCGAAACACAAATCGACGTACAGCACATGTCCACGTCATCGCAGCCGGTTGATCGCGAACTCAATCTGTAGTAGTATATATACGGCGCATCGATGGCCGGTGAAGGCTGTTCTAACATCCCCGAAGGGGGCGCGGGGGACGCCGAAACGTCGAAAAAAAAACGTAAAAATCGGCATAAAAACTTAGCCGGCGACTCCCGCGCCCCTTATGCGAACAGATTGAGTTTGTGTCAGACCAGCTGCGATCACGTGGCCACGTGCTGGACGCTGATTCGTGTTTTGACTTTGGACGCCCCTGACAGTTGAACGGTACGAGCTACGGGAAAGCGCCATAAGGAAAACTTGTTGCCTCGACGAGGCCAACAACATATCCGGACCGCAAATGGCAAAATTTTCCGGGTACCTTCTTTTTTCCATAAATTTGTTATTTTCAATCATCCGTCATTTTTTTGGATAATTATTTTTTTATGAAACTCAAGGATCAGACGCAGAATTAAAATACCTTTCAAATGAGGTGTCACTCACCCCCATTGCCATTTACAGAAATAGTTAAAGATGGCGCCTATCCGCCATTTTGAAACTTATAAAATTTAAATATGATATAACTGGAAAGTAGTATTTAGCCTCCGAATTGTGAATAAATATCAAGTCGTTCAAAAGTTAGTAGGGGGGGAGGACACTTTACGATCATAGAGTATGTATGTATAGTAATATTATTGCTGAATTGTTAATTATGTAAGTGCGGTAGTAGCTTAGTTGGCAGAGCGCTCGCTTTCTGACCAAAACGTCGATTATAGCTTGGGTTCGAGTCCGTAGGATTGCCATGGTAGCGTACAATAATCACACAATTCTTCAATCCGATTGTTAACCGTAAGATTTCAATGCTAAGAACCTTCTCTGAAATTTCTGTCACTCGGATTCGACGTTAAACTGTAGGTCCCCCGTGCTTAGGAGAAGCACGTGGCAGAGAAGTGGTCGATGCGCAACAGTGGAACGAGAAGGCTGTCGACGGTTAATTATATTATATAGAGCTGGTAATGGCAACGTTATAAATTTCTAAATACAAGTAACTAGAGGCAGACGTGGACTAAAGGTCAGCGCTTTAGACTTCTACGCTGAAGGTCTGGGGTTCGATTCGAACATCAGATTTTTAGCGGCCGTTCTTCTTCATAAGGCAATGACAAATCATTAAGTTCTGCCTAGTAAATATTTTCTGGAATAGTTTACACTTTCCGGTGGTTCGGAGCTCAGGTTAAGCTGTAGGTCTTCTATGTCTGTAGTACATTAAAACGCGCAATACAGGCATAGGAGAGAAGATAGTGAGAGACAAAGCACACAAAGAAGAAATATAACTAAACCACTTCATAAATAATTAATTTAAAAAAAATCACAAAAATTTAAATAACTCAAATTTTATATTTTTTTTTGGTACATTTTGGAATGTAGCTGATGGTTTTCGAAAATATAAATAAAAATATTTGGCAGGGAGAAATCAATACTTACTTACTTCAGAAAATTCAGCAAAGCATTTATCTGTAATTTTATCAACTGAAAAAGTAGTTTAAAATGTAGTTACCTTATTTAACTTAAAATGGTAAAAACCAGTAGCTAGCATTGGTTTCCTGAATATAATTTTGCACGGTTTTTTTAATAACTGTGTATATTTTTACATAGTTAAATATACACTTTTTAAAAGAAAAGACCAAATTTCTACAGGTTGTTGGAGAACCCAGTAGGTCAAAAAAGTTCCAATAAACATATGTCCAAACATGCTTCGAAAAGGCGTTACACGAGTCAATTATTTAGGAGTCCTTATTTAATGTTTGAAACAACAGATTTACTGGGCGTTGTATATATATAGGGCGCCATGGACCAGTTGTATGGCCTCCCAATTTAGTCCCAATCGATGTTTATTTATGAAGCCAAGTGAGATATAGTTTTTATATACAATTAGTAGAAATTGAAGATGAATGAATTTACACGAATCCGAAACACTTCAGGAGTATTCAGAAGGGTATCAATCATTAATTAAGAGCAGAGGCTTGTATTCTCGCAGGAGGAAGGAATTTCAAACATCTATTGTAACTTGTGCTATGTTCTTATTTCCCTTTGAATTTTGTTATATGAAGCATTTTCGAACATATCTTTATTAGAACTTTTTTCAATTACTTGGTCCCCCCCCAATACGTTGTAAAAATGTACACCCTGTATATACAGCTTGTTTGGTGTATATAAATCCGATCTCTAATGATACATGGCAGTAATCAATGCAACAACGGGCACTCCTTGCAAGTATTTAATAGGTACGTAGAAATGGTAGAATAAATACGTTTACTTAGGACATAAGCAGCAAACTCCACAGCTTCACTAATAATTTAAATTGTTTGGGTGTTTACTCGACCACTGAAGTTACGAGGGCGAATAATTTGCAAATTTTGTGCGACCTTCCGGTTGATGTACCTTAAAATGCTTTTGAATACGTAAGTGCGTTGCAGGTTCGCATATATATTACGTTTTCAACCAAACCAATCATACCGTGACAAAAATATTTTCCTAAATGTCTGTTAGAATTAAGAGGGTAAACACATTTTTAACACTGAGTTATTTTCATTGGAAGTAGTTGTTTGTTTCTAAAGAATTTATACTTCTTTTTCAATGCAAAAGATATAACCAACGATTTGCTAAAATCAGGTGTTTGCAGATTATACTGTTCGCTGTGTAATTATGTCTACTTAGGTCAAACAATTAGAACTTTTAGTACTATATACGAAGAATAGAAATGCTTATACTAATACAAACACCCAGAAAAATCTAACTACGCTAAACATTTATTAGAACACAATCATACATTGACATTCAGTAATAATACCAAGATACGGTATGCAGTCAACTGGAAATGGTAATATTGCTTGAAAATGGCATTTTAAATGTCGAAACGCATTATTTTGAACTATTAATATGAATTCCAACGACGCACATTAACAAATTACATAAATTGTCTTATGTTGGTCTTTTATAAGAACAGTTCAAATTAACATCTTGTACAGTAACAAGCATAATGGCCAGGTTCGCATTCTCCACTTCCCTATTAAAAAAATTTTTACACTGTTTTTTCTACTTAGCTCAAGTACTTACAGGAAAACTATTTATCGCCATTCCGGCGTTCAAGGATGTTTCAATGATAAAAGAAAATCTACAACTAGATATTCATAAAGAAATAGGAAATACAATATATACAGGTATTTGGTGGTATTTCCTTCCGTTTCTTATTCAATTCATATTTGTAAACCTGCAAAATAATTTGAACGATTCTACTGCTTTTAAGTAAATCAGAAAATCTATGGGGTTTAAGTCAGACGAATGAGGGGTCAGTTAATTATCCCTCAGTTTTCAATACATCTCTATTGAAAAACGTGGTGCGGTTGAAGCTTTAACCCAAAATAAACAGGAACTCCGTCTTGTTGAAATTAAATCTTAACTGTAATTTGCATAGCTGTCTGCTTTTAGTAATGGATAGCAGGAAGAACGTCAGTTGGTACTAGCTATTAATATCGCTTGGGCTTTTATATAAAAAAATTCACCTAACAAAAACAATAAGTTTAAAATAAAATAAGGAGTATATTTATCATTTTAGGTTATAGTTAAATGTTTAAACTTTTATTTAGTATTGCCATCTTCTCAGCACATGTCTGTCTCCTTGCGGTTGTTTGTTTGAATAAATTAAAATTTTCTAACATGGTTTGCTCGCCTAAAACGTGTAGAGCTCACATCGGGAGTTGCGAATCATTCATAATAATAAAATTATCGAATGAAACACAATAAATAGGTTTTTGAATGATCACGACAAAATTGGATTGGATTAGCTCTAACCTGGGGAATTTCAAATATCGTTGAGACAATTTCTGCGTAAGTAAGTTAATTAATTGTTGGAAGGATGTGTACTGTATTTATTCTTGATGGCTTTACGTGTTGAAAGTTAAAGTACAAAAAGTATTTTTTTATATATGGGTTTTAACACAGCGATATGCTGTGTTCTCACTCCCAACCGCCATGTGTTTCTATTCTGCTAATCTTCTTCTTCCAAATCTCTGGTCTCCATCATCTCTCTAACTCCAGCGCACGAAGATCTTCTGGGTCTTCCTTTTTTCGCTTTTCTGGAAGGTTTCCATTTGAACAATTATTTGAGCCATCTATAATCAATCACTTTGGGAGACAGGCAAACGAACATTGAAATAAGAAGAGGATGCGAAGTGCCAGATGTGGTAAAGTGGACGAAAAGAAGCAAAAAGGAGTGGAATGAGCATGTAGAAGGCATCGGTGACGACAGAGTAGCAAAAATATGCAAAAACAGCATACCAATGGAAAGGAGACCACCGGGACGCCCACCCGAAAGATGCTACCAGAGTTGGTTCTCGTCATCAAATGAATAGCAGGCCAGACAAACAGGACCTAATCGATAAGTAGAAGAAGAAGAAGTCTTTCTACTCTATGTACTATGTTTCGTCCGCTTGCATATGTCGTCTTATTTCTTCGTAGTTATTCTGTAGAGCCTGGAAACTTTTTCTCTTCGTCGTAAATAATCCATTTGACGTGCGCTAATGTTCCTTTTACGTCCAGATTTCATCCCCATAGCATAGTACGGATTCTACTAGTGTTCTCTCCAGCGTTTACTTTAGATTGTTTGAGATGTGTTGATTCCACCATAAAGAACTTAGGCACCCTAGAACTTTCCTGCTTTGTTGTATTATATGTGTTATTTCTTCTTCTTCTCAAAACCATCCTTATTTATCCTAGTTCGAAGGTACTTAAATTTGCTCACTGTATACTTTCGTAGATGATAAAGATGTCAAATCCGTCTGTACAGTTGACGAAGAGGTATTCTGTTTTACTTAAATTGATTGTTAGACCCCATGCATTATATTCATGGGACAGTCTTCGAAACATGAACTTCAACTCATAAGAATCTTGCGCTATGACCACCTGATCATCGGCAGAGCACATTGTCATTAAATAGTCCTCCTCTATTGGCACCTCCATTTCTCCTACACGTTCTTTTCCAATTTCTTAGGACACTTTCGAGGTAAACATAAAAAAGGCACGGAGAAAGACTGCATCCTTGTCTAAGTCCTTTAATACGATGCAGTGGAGTTGAGGACTACCGTCCGTTTTTAATATATGCCATGTCATTATACAGTTCACTAGTTATTTCTCTCACTTGGTTATTGATATTTAGGCTTTCCAAGATTTCCCACAGTATACTTCGAGGTATTGAGTCGTAAGCCTTTTCAAGATCTGTAAAAGCCTGGTGGGTGTCGACTCCTCTAAATATTTTTATATTTTTCTATCTAGAAGTTGTTGTAGTGTGAATAAGTTATCAGTGCAAATAGTATTCTTCCAAATAGTCTGCTTAGGGTACAGTTTACACTCAATCCCCTGTAATTTTGGGATCTCTCCTGTTACCGTTTTTATATAGGTTAGTAAATAGTACAGAGAGCTATAGAACATATTATTGATCATTATCTTTTCCTCGGCAATACCGCGGATCCAATGTCTGCACCGAACTTCGCGCGGAAAAACCGAATTTACATGCCTATAATTTTCGTGGAAACTAAAGGCACACAATAAACAGTTTTAAATGTAGGACTTTAAAAGTCCTTTTCGTTGAGCATTATCGAAGAAGATAATGATAGTAAAATATTAGCTACTCATTTTATTACTTGTATTCCTCGCGATTGTATGTGTCAGAAAACATTCAAAGTTCTTTTTTAAATATCCCAGTAATAAAACGGCAAATGAAACAGTTAAACGATGGCAGCACATATTTTTAGCAGAGGAATACACTTTCAGTATAAATCGCGCCGGCATATGTCGGGTAGCGAAAAGAGCCGCATCCTGAATAAAATAAGCAATCTTTTAAATAAGTTTCTTTTATCATATTCGTCGGAGGAGAAGCTTAAAATAAAGCAATTACGTAGATCCCTGCCTGATTTGGATATTTCAAACAGTCAGACTGCTTCTAGTAGTCTTAATTTTAAGAACGCGAAGATGTAAACAAAATGCCTTCTTAAAAATAATCTACTGTCAGCGGCAAAATCTTTAAAATAATATCTAATATTGTAATAAACGATACATAGACTTATTTGCAAATAACAAATATGTAGAATGGATCTCTTGGATGGATGAATATATTGCAATTTTATAAACACTTATGTATTATTGACTGATTTCGTTGTGTAGTCTAAGAGATAAATGAAGTTAGTTGGAGTAGTAAAATTGCTTAGGTTTGATGCCTGAGCACCGCATTTTCTTATGGTGTTTGATGTGTCTTAGTTGTAGTTGGGGCATAGGTGTTTTAAGGGTGGGACATCCTAGACCTATGTATAACACGAAATGCTGGGTGGATTGCGAATCATGGAGAAGCGGAAAGCGTTTCCGGGAGAAGAACGATAGTATGATAGAATGGAAAAAAATATATCTGATGTGTTTTTCGTCTTTTGAAGGGCGAATTTTGAAATGTTTATCAAGTACCATTTAAATTCAAAACTGTTTGGGTCACACAGTGACCTTCAAATTCAAAAACGTCTAGACCGTTTGAACAAGTGTAAACAGTGCTGGAACTACCACTGTACAATTCCACGGGCCGACACTGCTCGTAGTAGTTTCTTGTAAATCTTATGCATTTATATAAAATCAAAAACTTGGTGTTAATGATTGATTGTTTGTCACAACACTGCGTTATGACGTGTATGAAAATGCTCTCCCAAATTTTATTCCTGCAAAAATATGGGTAACTAATTTATTGTATGTGCAGACTAAATGCTAATTCAATGAACATATATTGAATAATATTTCTAATTTTTAGTCTGTAGTTTATTTTACATCCTTCAGTAATATACCAGATTTAGCTGTTGATGCCCATTTCACATTTGTTTTGTCTCTAATTTTGTTTTTAGATCCTAATGTGTAGCTTGTTACCATTTTATTATTTAAAAGACACCTCTCACAGTAAATCTTTCCAAAAATATAATTTTCGCACCCTATTTAGAAAAAGTATAGCCACTTCCGTGTGCATTTCATCCCTGAGAAACCACTTTTCTCTTCTGAAATAATTGAAGTATAACGATTTATTAGGGTCGTATTAAGAGCATTTTCTAAGTAGCAGCGTATTAAGAAAAAGAAAAATGCTAGTCAGAAATCTAGACGTGATGAGTTACTATGTAAATATGAATGACAGAAAATGAAAGTCTTATAGGCTCATGAGCCTTTTGTACGTAATTATTACTATATTTTTTTATGTACATGTTCTCGCATCGGACCACAAATGTTTTATAACCAGCCGCACTGTACCATACGGTAAATATTTATATACATGCAATTTTTATTATGCTAATAACACGTGGTTAGGCGGTTTATCCCTCAAAAGCACTTTCTAGCTCTTAATCCAGTGGTCTACAACCTTTTACGAAGTGAGCGCCGCATTAAGAAACTAATCCAAGGTCATATTAAAAAAACCATAAAAGCCATATAAATGTCTAGACCTGCAAGTTACAATGTAATTACTGTGGAAAGCGAAAGTACTGTTGGATCGATAGGCTTTCGTATGTAACTTCCAATAAAGCTTTTAATATATTTTCCGTAACGAGACAGGTGAAGCATCACTGGTTCAACTAAGGGCTGGGCAAGGGGGAGGAGGTTGCCTTCCTTGCAAGCGCGAAAAAATATAAACAATAAAAGTCCTAAAACTACAACCTGTACGTGTATTATACACGTACAGGTTGTAGTTCTTATGACTTCTCACAGATAGCAGTATAGTTAGATCGTGGCAACAAGGAGCTTTCCAGAATAATCTCGTCTCATTTCACGACGCATCAACAACGAGAATATTCCAAAAGCTATTACCTCGTACATACATATATAATAGCGCGCGCATTTCGGCTCGTGTCAGAGCAGTTAAGTTACATTCACACAAGGATCACACAACAAGTTTTACGATAGTAAAGTTTGTTGTTTCGTGTCATCTACTTTATTACAAATTGTACAAAAATGGCTATTATAAAGTTTTTTGGTAAGAATGGTAAGAATTGACGTTTATTTGAGTATCTACATTGGCATGTGTTATGCCGTCTCCACACTAACGTTTAGTAAAAGTTCTATTTTATTCTCTTCAGTGAATTTAATACGAAAGAAAAGTAACCAGCACCAGCCGCAGGAGCAGCAGCGATGAGGGCAAGGAAGTACAACCACCGTTTGCTTCAGATACCCCGACTGCGAGGCCTTTTTCCATGGTTCAAACCACGGTGCCAGACAGTGAAAGTAAAACTGAAGACGACGGTTGCCATGAAGATGATATTGGAAATATCGTCGGCCTGGCGACCACTGTGCCGGTTGATAAGAAAAATATTTTCGGGAAAATGGCTGGGTACATTTTTAGAACTACGATTTTGCGATAGATGCCAAACACACCAAGCGAAAATTCAATCACCAGTGGCTGGACACATATTTACCATGGTTATCTTACTCAAGGCGACTCGAAGGTACATTCTGCAAATATTGTGTATTGCTTCCGCCGTGAGCCAGTATGATGAGAGGTGGTTGGGGTCTTTCATCATCAGACCTTTTACTAAGTACAAAGACATGCACGATAATTGCAAGGCACATGTACAGTCCCAAGAGATTAAGGCTGCAATGGAATCTGCAAAATCGTTCATGGAGGTCGTTCCACTGGACATCCTACTTCACCAGTCTTCGCAAAAATTAATAAAAAAAAACAAAAACCATCGTCTATGGGTTTTCGCAAACAAGGAACAATTAGTGGAAGCTGTAGTTAGAAAATTTGCTACTAATCCTGGCAAACTACAGTTCAAAAATTAATTTTATTAATAAATAGCGTTTTCCTTTTGTAATTGTGTATTATTGCATGCCCCTCCCTCACCCATGCACCCGTGGACCGCCTTCCCCCATGAAAAAAGTTGGATTCAGAAAGCTGCCCCGTCTTTCGTTTTGAGCTGGATACGCGCTTGGGTGCAACGAATGTAATTTTATAGACATAATATTTTCGGTTCCACCGCCGTTGACATTTTCTCCCTTAAATAATACTTTCTACCCCGCAATTTGCCTATTTTTTGAAGGTATTACAAATACTCTGTTATCGTAGATCTTGTCGAGAAACAAAAAAAAACCCCAGCTCAAATTATGGACGTGACAAATTATAACTATTATGGAAATGTCAAATAGTTTTTTTACCAGTCTTCTGCATGTAACTGTATTGGTTTAATGAACGAAAATAGTTGTAAACACCATTTTCTGCATCTTATTCAGAAAGATCATGTTAAAACCACGTGCATTTCATCCCTTAAAAACCACTTGCCATCTCTACCTAGTGAAAATTTGTAAAAATATAATTTTTCGCACCCTATTCAGGCTATCCTTAAGGGCATATAATCCGACAAAAAGAACCTGCAACGCGCTAATATTACAAACAAATATTTAGTTACCCTTTTCGTACTAAATTGTTATTTTAAGTTCCTTTTGTGTTCATACAATATATATTATGGAACTCCAAAATAGTTTTTGTTTACCAGTCTTTTTCATGTAACTGTATTGATCTAATAAACGAAAATATTTTTAAACGTTATTTTCTGCATCTTGTTCAGAAAGTTTATGTTAAAATCACGTGCATTTGATCCCTTAACAAACACTTGTCATCTCTAACCAGTAATAATTTGTAAAGATATGATTTTTGAACCCTATTCAGGCTATCTTTAAAGGCATTTCATCCCTCAAAACGCACCTGCCAGGCGCTAATATTACAAACAAATTTTTAGTTATTCTGTTCGTACTAAAGTTTTATTTTAAGTTCCTCTTGTGTTCATACAAAATATATTATGGAAATCCAAAATAGTTTTTATTTACCAATTTTTTGCATGTAACTGTATTGGTTAACTGAACGAAAATATTTTTAAACATCATTTTCTGCATATTATTCAGAAAGATTATGTTAAAATCACGTGCAATTCATCCTTTAAAACACACTTGCCATCTCTAACCAGTGAAAATTTGTAACGATATCATTTTTCGAACTCTATTCAGGCTATATTTGAGGGCATTTCATTCTTCAAAAAGCACCTGCAACGCGCTAATACTAGAAACATATTTTTATTTATTCTTTTCGCACCTAATTGTTATTTTAAGTTCTTCTTGTGTTCATACAAAATATATTATGGAAATCTAAAATAGTTTTCGTTTACCAGTCTGTTTCATGTAACTGTATTGGTCTAATAAACGAAAATATTTTTAAATGCTATTTTCAGCATCTTATTCAGAAAGATTATGTTAAAACCACGTGCATTTCATCCCTTAAAAGCACTTGCCATCTCTAACCAGTGAAAATTTGTAAAGATATCATTTTTCGCACCTTATTCAGGCTATTTTTAATGGAATTTCATCCCTCAAAAGGTACGTGCAACGCGCTAATATTACAAACAAATTTTTAGTTATTCCTTCGTACTAAATTGTTATTTTAAGTTGCTCTTGTGTTCATACAAAATATATCAATATAAAAAGTTTCTTCTACTAAACAAGGTTTATTGTATGTGTTAATGCCAGTTTCTTTTCATTTACCATTTCATTTAGTAGGCAAAATTTGAACTCTTTCTAAGCACCCTGTATATAAGAAGAGTTCCACAAGTGACTTGTAATCGGCATCCGTTCAATAGTTAAGCTTCTGATCACGCTTCTACCATTTTCCTTGTATTTTCGTACACTGCAGGAATCACAATAACTGTCAAATCTCTGGTTAGTAGTAAATCCGATCGCGAATAGAGAGGAAGCGCATTAACCTGCCGATTTTTGCCTAACGGCGACCGACATCAAGTGTCAAGAGTCATAAAAATCGTAGAGATATCTGTGATTCCCGTTGTCAGTAACAAATCTTCGGAGCGGATTTTTATGAAGTGCTGCTTCTGAATCCATTTGGTGGATATTACGAACACGCCTTGAGCGCACGCATCATTTATCATTCGCATTCTCTCAGCGAACGCAGAACAGACTCCAATTAACACGAATCTGATTTTCCTAGCTGATTAATTAATTGATCTAATCGGCAAACTGCAATATCGACGGCCCTGCTGGCCTGGAAGAGCTGCAAAATCAGCGGAGCCTAAAACTTAGGAAGCAATAACAAAACGCCATTATATAAATGTTCCGGAAACATTCCGGGCGAAAGAAACGGGCTTGTCCAAGCGGTGATTATCCGCAACCGGAAATTTATATGATGATGATGTTATTTAAGAGAGAAACTAATCAAAATGTATAGTAAGTTTAATTTTTATGTGAAATTTTTGTTTATAAGCATACAGTTTTGATTATGAGCATGCGTTTCTACCAGAATTGTGTCTTAATTAGCTCTGGTAATTACAAAAGTGCTTTCTCATAGAGGATAATTAAGTATAGCATCAAATTAAAAGCTACAAAGTTGAGAAAACGCTAGTTTATATGGTCTTAAATTAACTTAGCTGCCGTGGCTACCTCATTTTCTGCTAAATATTACATTTTTTTAATGTGGGGACGAATAAGGCCTGTGGTAGAGTGAGCAGTAGTATTAAGCTTGTAGGTCCCCTCTGTCTGAAAACTACCGTTGCGGATATTCATAAAATATGTGGATAATATCTAGATACATGATTCTACATATTATTGTATCTAGACATAATAATAATATTTTGTATCTACATACATATAAATCCAAACAGGAAGTTATTTCAATACAATTATACAGCGCCCATTAGCAAAAAATTCGTAAAAGTGCAGATCTCTTCATTACAATAACATTTTATTTTTTGTTATCTATATTAAGTTCCTTCTAAAGTATTGGGGCCCTACATGTTTGATAATAGCAACATTCCAACAATGAGAACTTGTATAGGTTTATAAACCTTTTATATATTTTTAAATAATTTTCAATTACCTTGCCTACCCTAAAAAGAGCACCCTGTAGATTCGTTACAAACTACGTTGTTGTATAAAATCACTGTACTTTGGTAACTTTAATAACCTAGGAGGTATTAATAAAATATGTATAAGGTAAACACCCTGTATAAGTCAATATATATCGAGTGTTCCAATGATATGCATTTCTTTGAAAGTATCTTAAATATCAAAAAATTTAAAAATGGTTCCAAGACAGTTGTCGGGGATTTTCTCTGCAGACTCTAAATATATTTAGATATACAGCGTGTTATACCAGCCGCTACCAACTGATTTTGGATTATTTTTTTAATAAGTACACCGTATTTATTAATATATTTTTAAAGTTAACGTCAATAAAAGATTAATACACAGCTAGAAGGGCCTAAACCTTATAGTTCCTGCGTTTCTTATAGAATATTTGGATTTGGCGTTAAACCCCCTGTAACTAACACTAAAGCCAATTAGTGAAAAATGTTATCAGTGCTTAGTCTTCAAAATAATTTGGTTAATTTAAACAAAGTACGAGGTGATCAATAATCACATCTTACATAATTTGTTGTTGTAAGTCTTAAACGCAACATCCTGTATATTACTATTTTAAGAATGTTAGGTTTTAATACTTTAGTTGTATGGATTTTAGTTTTAGATACAAGTGTATGAAATTAAATTAAATTTAAAGTAATATCAATCAATAAAAGATGTACAGGGTGTTTCATTTAAAATACATCTGGTAAAGAAAGAGCGTGCGATTTGAAAAAAAAACCCAAAAAATCTATGAGTTAATGTAACGGATAGCTTAAAGATATCTAGATACTTTTTGCAATTCAGTATCTGTAGATACCTATAGTGGGCATTAAATATCTGGTAACTGGATTTAGATATACTATCCTAGGAATATCTGATTTTCTACGTATGCAATAACTTATTCTACACATACATTTTCAGATACATAAGCAATCTTGCAGTAGAAGGAATTACTACTGTCATAGTTCGGTTTGTGGAGGTTAGAACCCATCTAAACAAGTAGGTCCCTTCTATTTGGAATATTGAGACAGTAATTTATTATCGCCCACATTAACCATATACTAGAAAATTCCTAGTTTTTAAAAACTCCACTGCCAGCAACATGCCGTGCTTACATTCTCAATTTAAAGCAGTAGATCCTCTACATCTACGGTATTGTAGTTAATAAACTAGAGGATGTACGTCCCCCTTATCTAGGATGCTACTTTTATAACCTATAAATTTAAAACGAAGTGCGCTTACTGACTGTAACCATTACCAGCATGCATTTTTGATGGTTTGGGATTAGTGTAGTACGCCTTGACGAGTTTTTAATATAAGGGTGTATTTTCTATATATATATACTGGCGGAATCAAGTACCCGTTAAATATCTTACAAAATTTCAAATATAAAATCTATTGCATAATTCGTCCTGTAGGTCCTCTCTATCTAGAATTCTACATGCCCACGTAGATTACCTATTCATCCACATTAATAATTTTTAATTTAAAGGCTTTGATGTGTTCCCACCACACTTGATCTGAAGTAAAAATAACAAGTAAACAACAATTAGAAGCTGCTACTGGTGTTTAGTAGCGTACAATATGTATTCTGTCAAGTATGGTATATTTAGGTAGGTAATGTAGAAATGTATAGGGTAGGTTGGATAAGCTAGAGATAAAAATCCAGAAGTTGAATTATGTTCTAGAGATTATAGTACAAATGAAGCGGTAGGTCCCCTTTATCTAGTATTTCTAGTTACAAATTGTATTGCTTTTTTCACAATAATTCTGGATTAGTAAGCTGAAAGCTGAAAGCTAGTATATATTATGATTGTACTAAAACACTTTCACGTCAAAGTTTATTTAAAGCGGTACCTAATAAATATATCTCTACGTCCTCTACTTAATAGTTCATCCAGATATTAAAGTTAACTATGCATTGCGAAGCTTTTAGCTACTATGATTGCTACTAAAATAACAGGATAAAATAACAATCTCTATTGTAGGTCCCCACCATCTAGGATTTCATTGTTAGATACAAACTTAATATTTATTTTGTGTCCGTTAGTTAACTACATTGAGATGATGTAAATATTACGGCTAATGCTAAAATTTCCAATAATGGACAGAAATTTAACCTTGTAAATTTTCTTGATAGCCCTCTAAAATTCCAAAATTACTTTGGAGGTCCATGTTAAGATATCATTGATCAATAAAAACGAACATTAGATTAAAGGTATACAAATATTTAAACCGGTAGCTAAGCATAAGGTATTTGATAATATAGCTAAGTTGTAGGTCCTCTTTATCCAGTTAGATTTGTAAATATTAAGCTAAAATTGCCAATAATGTAAATTAATGTACTCTCATAGGTTTTCTTGATAGTCCTTTAAAGTTCTAATCTTACCTTGGAGCCCCATATTAAGATATAATTGATTATGAAAAACTAACATTAGTTTGAAAATAAAAAAATATTTAATCCAGCAACTAAGCTTAGGGTATTTGATAATAGAGCTGACGTTGTTGGTCCTCTTTATCGAGGATAATACTGTTAGATATGTCAATATTGTGGTGGATGTCAAAATTTGCAATAGCGAAAAATTATTTAATCTTATAGCTTTCCCTTATAGTCCTTTAAATTTTTAACCTTAACTTCGTATTAAGAAATCATTGATTGTGAAAGTATAAAAATATTTATATAGACAGTTAAGCTTCCAGTATTTGATACTATAGATAACGTTGTAGGTCCTCTTTATCGAGGGTGATACGGTAAGATATAATTAGTATAGTGCTAAATAGTTTCTGACATTGCCAAAATTTTAAAAGATCTTCTAGGTTTTCTTGATAGTGCTTTAAATTTTTAATCTTATATCTTGGAGTATTGTATTATTGATCATTGATTTAGAATAAGGGATATTGGCTTGAAAGTATAAAATCATTTAGAAAGACATTCTGGTTTTTGATAATACAGTTAACGTTGTAGGTCCTCTTTATCGAGGGTGATACGGTAAGATATAATTAGTATATAGCCAAATAGTTTCTGACATTGCCCCAATTTGTAATAATATTCTAGGTTTTCTTGATAGTGCTTTAAAATTTTAATCTTATCTTGGAGCATTGTATTATTGATCATTAATTTAGAATAAGGAATATTGGCTTGAAAGTTTAAAATCATTTAGAAAGACATTCTGATATTTGATAGCATAGCTAACGTTGTAGGTCCTCTTTATCGAGGGTTATACTCTTAGATATGTAAATATGGTCGTCTATGCCAAAATTTCTAATAACGTAAATTACATTAATCTTATAGATTTTCTTGATAGTCCTTCAAATTTTTAATCTTATCTTGGAGCTTGGTATTAAGAAATCATTGATTACAGTTAAGTTTCCGGTATTGGATAATATAGCTAACGTTGCAGGTCCTCTTTATCGAGGGTGATGCGGTTAAATAGTAAAATATTATGGCCGATGCAAAAATTTCTAAATTAATTTAATCGTATTACATTTTTAATCTTATCTTGGAGTTTAGCATTATGAAATTATTAATTAAGAAAAACAAACTTTAGCTAGAAGTAGAAAAATGTTTAAATCAGCAGATAAGCGTAGGGTATTGGATAATGTAGCTAACGTTGTAGGTCCTCTTTATCTAGGGTGATACGGTTAGATATGTAATTATTGTGGTTAATGCTAAAATTTCCAATAATATAAATAATTTAATTTTATAGGTTTCCTTGATAGTAATTTAAATTTCTAATCTACAATAAAGCTTCATAGTAAGATAGTGTTGATTAACAGAAACAAACGTTAGATTGAAAGTATAAAAATATTTAAACAGGAGGCAGCTAAACGGTGTTTGATAATATAGCTAACGTTGTAGGTCCTCTTTATCGGGGGTAATACGGTAAGATGTAATTAGTATAGAGCTAAATAGTTTCTGACATTGTAGAAACAGAGATATCTATGCTCAAACTGATATTTTTTAGTTTAAAAGTAATTATAATAGTCTATTCTTGCGAAGATCGTAACGTAACTAGGGTTGTAGGTCCCTTTGACTAGAATTATAATAATTAATAGGTAAGAAGAGTAATTATTAATAATCTCTTGCTGTTTACTTATATTGTTTTTGAGAATTAGGTCTATCGTAAGGAACTAAAAACTTATTAAAATATTAATTGAAGGAAGTAAGTCAAGCATTAAACAAATAGACATTCACTCATAAATAACAAGTTAGATATACGAAAAATGATTTCTTTGGGTTACTTTAAAAATTAATTCGTGTCTCGCAGGCTTTTAACCATTATCTATCAAGATAAATATTATGATACGAAAATTATTTAAGTCTGTAGGTCCCCTCTAACTGGCCTTCTGATTTTATATGTTAGTTATAAAATAGTATGCTTACGTATAAGCGAATACCAGTTTGGGGGTTTATCATGCTAAGATTGGTAGCATTAAGGTTTTACAATTGACCTAAGTTGTAGGTCCTCTCCATCTAGAATGATAAAGGCTAAATCTAGATTTGAAATGCGCATATAAATTTCGGACTATAGAGGTATAAGATACAACTATATAAGTTATACGGTTTGTTAACTAGTATTTTTTTCTAAATAGATTATGATTAACAACTAACAATTTATTTTCAAACAGTTTTAAATAATAAAGCGTTGTTGGGCCAATTTATTAATCGTAATTAACAATTGCCATCTTTAGATTTTGGTTATATTTAGTGGGAGAGGTTATATTTTTGTTTTTAGGTTATGGTTTGGTAAAGATGTTCCGCATAGTTCATTCTACATTTAAATTATTTATTATCTGTTTTACAGAACACTTATTATGGGAAGAAGTATTTTATAGGTTATGAATGTCAATATAAAATTAGTATAATAATAGCAAAATTTGCATTTATTATTACAGTAACAACAAATTAATGAAACAAAATCGACTTACCGGCTGGAAGCGTCAAAAAAGTCACATTATCACCAATTTTAGAGCCGTATTCACAAACTTTACCGAATTGGAACACGTATCAACAAATAATGTAGCCTTGTATCTTTGAATTTAATTTTACCTAAAAGGTGGCAAATTTAAACCAATGCCAGGTGATATTTTGTACAAACATCGCCTATCCCAAAATAAACACAAACATTCCAAAATTATATCTTATCGGTCACGAAATTGTCAGTGGAGTAAAAACACTACTGCAATTTTTATTCACACTTTCGTTGTGACAAACAATGATAAAAAATAGACAGAGTTTATTGAACCAAGTGTAAAATGAGTTCTTAACGGCTATAATAATGTTGATATACAAGGTGTAGTGAAAATGTGTACCTAACAAAGAAAAGATCTGTTGTTACCGATGTACAAGGCTGGCCAATAAAAGTGTTCACCCTTTGAAAGCTATATTTTGTTTTACAGAGAGATCAAAAAAGAACTTGATTACAGCAAGCCATGACTTTTTTTTCGTAGGTCGTAGATCAAAAATATCCTATCAACTGTCATGAATACGAACAAAAAAAAATCATGGCTTGCTGTAATCAAGTTCTTTTTTGATCTATCTGTATAATACCTATAGGTAAATATACACTCAAACTCAAAGAATGTGTTCTAAAGTATACATACAGTGTGAATTTGGGAGCCACTTTACATAATTGTGTACAGGTCAGTTCAGTTGATTTCCGATTCTGCTTCGTTCCAAACCTATGACTATATACCCCTTAATATACAGCCTGGTCATTTTAAGACACTCAATCTGTAAGATCTGTGAAATTGAGTTATTTTCTATATTGGCTCCTGTATTGATGGAGAAAAGTGCTTATTCGTTGAAAGCTGTTTCTTTCTATAACGCCTATACTTAAGTTAAGTGAACTCTGAACCCAAAGAATTTGTTTCTAAGTAGATATACACCGTGAATACACAATTTGGAGCAATTTCAGAACTTTTGTACAGGTCGGTTTAGTTGATTTCTGATTTCGATTCTCTCTGAACTTATCAGAAAATGATAAATACGAAAAAAAAATTCATTTGTTACAGTTTTATACAGTTTACGTCGAACCTTACGCTATACCATTTACTGTACAGGCTGGCCATTTAAGACACTCAATCCGTAAGATCTGTGGAATTGAGATATTTTCTATATTGGCTGTCTTGTATTGACTGAGAGAAAGTGATTATTGGTTGAAAGCTGTTTCTTTCTACAACGCGTATAGCTAAGTGAACTATGAAACCCAAAGGATTTGTTTCTAAAGTAAATATACTACACTGTGAATACCCAATTTGAAGCCAATTCGCAAAATCTTGTACAGGTCGGTTTAGTTGATTTCTTATTCCGTTTCCCTCCAAACCTATCAGAAAATGATACGAAAAAAGATGATTTATTTGTTATAGTTTTATACAGTTTGCGTCGAACCTTGCGCTATACAATTTACTGTACAGGCTGGCCATTTAAGACACTCAATCCGTAAGATCTGTGGAATTGAGATATTTTCTATATTGGCTGTCTTGTATTGACTGAGAGAAAGTGTTTATTGGTTGAAAGCTGTTTCTTTCTACAACGCGTATAGCTAAGTGAACTATGAAACCCAAAGAATTTGTTTCTAAAGTAAATATACTACACTGTGAACACCCAATTTGAAGCCAATTCGCAAAATCTTGTACAGGTCGGTTTAGTTGATTTCTTATTCCGTTTCTCTCCAAACCTATCAGAAAATGATAAATACGAAAAAAGATGATTTATTTGTTACGGTTTTATACAGTTTGCGCCGAACCTTACGCTATACCATTTACTGTACACGTTAGTCATTTAAGACACTCAATCCGTAAGATCTGTGGAATTGAGATATTTTCTATATTGGCTGTCTTGTATTGACTGAGAGAAAGTGTTTATTGGTTGAAAGCTGTTTCTTTCTACAACGCGTATAGCTAAGTGAACTATGAAACCCAAAGAATTTGTTTCTAAAGTAAATATACTACACTGTGAATACCCAATTTGAAGCCAATTCGCAAAATCTTATATAGGTCGGTTTAGTTGATTTCTTATTCCGTTTCTCTCCAAACCTATCAGAAAATGATAAATACGAAAAAAATGATTTATTTGTTACAGTTTTATACAGTTTGCGTCGAACCTTGCGCTATACCATTTACTGTACAGGCTGGCCATTTAAGACACTCAATCCGTAAGATCTGTGGAATTGAGATATTTTCTATATTGGCTGTCTTGTATTGACTGAGAGAAAGTGATTATTGGTTGAAAGCTGTTTCTTTCTACAACGCGTATAGCTAAGTGAACTATGAAACCCAAAGGATTTGTTTCTAAAGTAAATATACTACACTGTGAATACCCAATTTGAAGCCAATTCGCAAAATCTTGTACAGGTCGGTTTAGTTGATTTCTTAGTCCGTTTCCCTCCAAACCTATCAGAAAATGATACGAAAAAAGATGATTTATTTGTTACAGTTTTATACATTTTGCGTCGAACCTTGCGCTATACCATTTACTGTACAGGCTGGTCATTTAAGACACTCAATCCGTAAGATCTGTGGAATTGAGTTATTTTCTATATTGGCTGTCTTGTATTGACTGAGAGAAAGTGATTATTGGTTGAAAGCTGTTTCTTTCTACAACGCGTATAGCTAAGTGAACTATGAAACCCAAAGAATTTGTTTCTAAAGTAAATATACTACACTGTGAATACCCAATTTGAAGCCAATTCGCAAAATCTTGTACAGGTCGGTTTAGTTGATTTCTTATTCCGTTTCTCTCCAAACCTATCAGAAAATGATACGAAAAAAGATGATTTATTTGTTACAGTTTTATACAGTTTGCGTCGAACCTTGCGCTATTCATTTACTGTACAGGCTGGGTCATTTAGACCTCAAATCGTTCGTCTGTAGGAATTGAAGTTAATTTTCTATATTGGCTGTCCATTGGTATTGACTGAGAGAAGTGAATTATTGGGTTGAAGTGTTTATTTCTACAGCGCGTTATGCTAGTGAACTATTGAAACACAACAGAATTTGGTATTCTAAGGTAAATATACTACAACTGTGAATACCAGTTTGAGCCAATTGGCAAAAATCTTTGTACAGAGGTCGCCGTAGGTTTAGTGTGATTTCCTATTCCGTTTTTCAAACCTATATAAAATGATAAATACAAATGATGATGTTATTGTTACGGTTATACAGTTTGCGTCGAACTTGCGCTATACAATTTACTGTACAGGCTGGTCATTTAAGACACTCAATCCGTAAGATCTGTGGAATTGAGTTATTTTCTATATTGGCTGTCTTGTATCGACTGAGAGAAAGTGTTTATTGGTTGAAAGCTGTTTCTTTCTATAACGCTTATAGCTAAGTGAACTCTGAAACCCAAAGAATTTGTTTCTAAAGTAAATACATTACACTGTGAATACCCAATTTGAAGCCAATTCGCAAAATCTTGTACAGGTCGGTTTAGTTGATTTCTTATTCCGTTTCTCTCCAAACCTATCAGAAAATGATAAATACGAAAAAAGATGATTTATTTGTTACCGTTTTATACAGTTTGCGTCGAACTTTGCGCTATACCATTTACTGTACAGGCTGGTCATTTAAGACACTCAATCCGTAAGATCTGTGGAATTGAAATATTTTCTATATTGGCTGTCTTGTATTGACTGAGAGAAAGTGATTATTGGTTGAAAGCTGTTTCTTTCTACAACGCGTATAGCTAAGTGAACTATGAAACCCAAAGAATTTGTTTCTAAAGTAAATATACTACACTGTGAATACCCAATTTGAAGCCAATTCGCAAAATCTTGTACAGGTCGGTTTAGTTGATTTCTTATTCCGTTTCTCTCCAAACCTATCATAAAATGATAAATACCAAAAAAGATGATTTATTTGTTACGGTTTTATACAGTTTGCGTCGA
>JABXWE010015793.1:0-25448 GCA_014611495.1 Limonius californicus
GTAAGTCTGTTCGTTACGAGGCAAGGTTTTAGGATAGCACTTGAACAACCGTTTTGAGGAAAATAACTCTACTGTTGAATAAAGATGATATGAACAGTTTCCAGTATGGGAAAGTCCAGGGAGGCAGTCGCGTCCACTTATTTTAGATAGTGAATTTTCAAATGTATGGGGAGGGCTCAGATTTAAACAGGAATTTATGTATAAATTAAAATTCTATCTGAAAACAATTCCAAAAATTAAATTAATTAAAGGTTAGCCGTGACTCTTAACGTATCCATGGTAATTTTATCACTATAATATTATATCGACAGTTACGATGTCGGAAGGTTGTTTTCAGTGTAGAATATAATATTCCAATTTTTGACGAATGAAGACGTTAATTCGACTGAAATTCTTACAAAACTGCGAAGACAATACGGCGATCACTATCTTTCTAAAAGTCGTATCTTTGAATGGTCGAAATCTTTTAAAGACGAGAAAACTCGTGTAGAAAATGAACCTTATATATGACAAGCTGCAACTTTGGTTAATCGTGAAAATTAAGAAAAAGCTCATTACCTTATTTAACAAGACAGGCGGCTAACGGTTCGTCTAATTTGTCACAATTTACAAATTAATATCAGAAGTTGAATCCTTTACAAATCGATTCTTCTTTACTACAGCGATATAAGAGAGGAGTTTAAATTTTTAGACTCACCTGTGACAGCTAATTAAATCCGAGTAGAATATTTTACTCCCGAGTCAAAACGTGCAAGCATGCAGTGGTGTCACATCACACCTCCAATACAAAAAAAAAGCATAAAATTGTGTTGTTAGATAGTAAAGTTATAGCAACATTTTTTTGATTCACAAGGAGTGCTCTGTTGATTTCTTTACAAAACACACATTAATATCATTTCATCTCATTATCGTGATCCTTGTTTGTACCACTTGCGCAGTGTCGAGGCGGTGTGAGGCAAAGCTTGGCTAGTACTCTGCGAGTTACAATGTTGATGACCTGCCTGGTGTACCTACTGATGTTTCTGTGTTTGGTTTTGTTACTGCTCTAATGCGACCGTAACACAAACAGTACCATTAATTTGATCCCCAATGGCAAATGGAGGCCGGGAGCCAGTACCAACCACACAGGGAATTAGTAACATTCACGACTCCTGGAGTGATTCCAACCGGAAAGCATTTGAACCATTACATCCAAAGCCTGACTCTCTTACCACTGAGCCATCTCAGCCCTTCCTACAATCAATATAGACCATTATTCGACACTCTTCCGTGATAACGTTCAGCAGATGATACCCAACAAACGGAAGAGAAGACAAGGTTCTGTTTACTTCCTCCAAGACAATACTCGCCTTCATGTCGCTGCAAAAATATTTGAAATCGTAAAAAAAACTTCAGTGGGACTTTCTTCCACATGCAGCATGCAGTCCTGATCTTGCTTCTTCCGATTTTTAGTTGTTTGTCCCACAAAAGAATGTGTCGCCGAAAAAGATTTCAGTCAAGTAACGATGATAACGAAGCTGTTCAAAACTGGATACGAATATAACCCAAAGACCAGGAAGATACTAGAAATCTTGCAGATGGATGGCGCAGGCAAGGAGGCTGCATCGGCAAGAAATATAGTTTTCATCGTTGTAGTATTGTAACACCGCTTTTTATAAATAAATTCCTATTTAGATTTGAACACTTATCGTGATACTATGGAATGATCGGAAAACATGAAGTACAGTGAAGCTGCAACTTCAATTATTTTATTAATTTTAATACTACGAAAATAATAAACATATACGCATTTTATTATTATTAAGTACATACCGCTGTTCTGTATAATTTACATGAATGAAACTACGAGGAGTATTTTTAAATGAGGTCCGTTTGTGAATGAGAGTGAGAATGACGCGCGATCGCAGCAGTGCGCTTGCGCGTCTGCTCCCAGCATGCTTTGCACGCGTTTGGACGCCATTTGCAGCCGTATCGTCTGTCTGTGTGCTGAGCTGTCGAAGTTTATAATATTTGAGTGCAAGAAACTTGGCAGCAGCGGATATTCATCGTCAGATTTGAGAAGTTTACGGTGATAATGCTATGAGTGACAGTAAAGTTCGAGAGTGGGTGAGAATGTCCAAGGACGGACGAGTTAATGTGCATGATGAGCTACGCCCTGGCCGACCTTCTCTGATTTCTGAAGATTTGGTTTGTGATGTGGACAACAAAATTCGAGAGGACCGACGATTCACGATTTCAAAGTTATCAGTAGAATTTTCACAGGTTTCAACGCCAGTTTTGTACAGCCAAGAGGCTCAACAATCAATTCTGATGCGTATTATGTGACCTTGAGAAAACTCGTGCTACGGAGGGTACGTAAAACTGTCGGTCCCGGTGGTCACACAAACATCTTTGACAATCGTAAACCTTATAGTGGAACTTCTCTTCTCTGTTCAACGGGTTAGGCTAGCCTCCTGCCCGGCATACGTGGAAAGAGGGCTCACAGAACCTACTCATTGTAGATACTTAACAGGCCATTGGCCTATACACAGACGAAGAAGAAGAAGAAGAGAAAACTCCAGCGTGCCATACAAAACAAGCGGCATTGGCTATTGTCTTCCGGTGTGATGTTGCTCCATGGCCACATGTTTCTGCACAAACACAAGGTCTAATCAGGTCTGTTGGACGGGAACAACTGGATCGTCCACCTTACAGTCCAGACCTTGCATTTAGTGATTTTCACTTGTTTCGGTACTTAAAGGAGTTCCTTGGTGGTCAACGGTTCAACGACGACGAAGAAGTGAAAACTGCAGTCATGGATTGGGCTTCTTCACATGTGGCAGATTTCTTTAACGTCGGAATTCAAAAACTTGTTAAGCGGTATGACAAATGTTTGAACAAAAATGGAAATTATGTAGAAAAGTAGATAAAAGTATGTAGAATATGGAAACAAATATATTTTAATGATATTTACAGTATTTTTCTTCTTATTAAAAAACGGACCTTATTTAAAAAATACCCCTCATATATGAAAATCGTATTATACACATTTACATATACTAGAATAATACATTACAGATTTATTAATAATTTTTCTACAATATATCTGCATTGCAGTATATCTAGACGTTATTTAAGTATTTAATAGGAGGGGCTGAAACAACTGTTACCAATAAGCGATCTTATCGATCACATTGCACTTTCTAATTATTATCCCACGAGAAAGGTTCTTGGACAGGGTGATTACTTAATCTTGTAACAGGTAGGTAGGCTAAACACATTACAGCCGTTTGTATTCCATAGGTATCTTAGTAAACTTTACATTGTTTAATTAAATAAAAATCAAAGTAGTTACGGTGGATGTACTAAGAAACTTCAATGAAGCAGATAATAATGTGCAGTTTTACAATAGGTACATTTACAATACTAATTTCTTATAATTTAAACAAAACAAACACAAAGAAACCCAATAAATAATAATAATAAAATAAATGTTCAAACTGCCGCCAACCTTGCTGTTCACATAAGTCAATCTGCCATAGAAAAGAATTTCTAACGCGTGACCTACATGATTCAATAGTTTTTTCCGGTCAATCTCCGAGTTTCTAGGGGAGTTTCATAGACGTCGTTTTTATTTTACCCCATAAAAAGAAATCGGAGTCCGGACTACATGGAGGCCAAGGATAAATTGTACATCTTGCAAATAATCTATTATGGAAAGTATCATCTTAGTAGTTTCTTACAATTCTATGGAAGTGGACAGGTGCTTAGTCATTTTGAAACCACATATGCTGTCTAACATAAACTGCTCTCAAAGAAATGGGGTCTAATGATAAAGTTGTCAACGATACCATAACACTCTAAAATATTTAATACTGAACTTCGGTTAAAACCTACAGTTCTTGCAACTGCTCGTTGGCTTATATGGAGAGTACCAGTTCCTTGTTCGATGACTGCCGCTGCAGCTTCTACACGCTGTTGTCTCACCTTCGGCTTGGAAATCTGTCTCAAATTACCGCAAATTTCTTTCCAAACGCCTAAAGGTATTCTGTGATGGAAGGAGTCTATACGAGCGTCTCTGTGCATATCCTCGTACTGCTAAGTCGCCGGTCCTCTGAATTCTCCCACAATCAACATCATATCAGTTTTCTCGCTATTGGAATACATTGAAACTGATTGTTATTACCACAAGAATCTATACAAATCAATAACTTTGTATATAAGTTTATTAAGGTTCGACAAAACAGTAGTTGGCATTTGGCTGTTGAAAGAACTGTCAATATAAAAAAATATATAATTTATAGCTAAAACGAAAAATTAACTATGGCTTTCATGCACATAGGAGAGGTGTAGCCTACCTAATTGTTATAAGATAAAATGATAGCAGTGTATACAGCTAATATTATTGACAGAGATAACTACTTAATTGGTACGTTTGCGGATGACGCATCCACGCACGAAATCCCTCAGATTCGGCCAGAAAAAGTCTTCAATAACATGTTAATCTTAATAGAAAATGATCAAACCAATGACGAATCTTAACAAGCTTCACCTGCACCTCCTATCCCACATGCTTCTTCATAGCGCTAAGGTAGAAGCACAGGTGTCTTATTTACCGTTCATTTCCAATGACAGAAATACCAGAGAAGGTTCAGATATTCGATCCCAAGTCATATTCGACGTTCTGCCAAAAAGCGAGCGTTTTACCAACTAAGCACGAACAATTAACCTAAATCCATATAAGGTACATACAGCATGCGGACCTCACTCTGTCTGTTAGTCAACTTGAATTCCAATGCAATCCGAAGCCAAGTAACTAGGATACACATCAAGCAGCCATTTACGTGAAAATAGCATATATTTACAAATGAAGCGGTTCAGTTTAACTTGAAGTTCCAAGAAATCTACTGGCTATATGGAAGAAAATCCAAAACATCAATCGACAAAACTTGTTATTGTATAAGTTAATATTCAAACTCATTTAGACCGAGAGACTAAGATACACTAAGAACAAATTTAGGCAAACCCGGTCAGAATTCACAAAATGTATGTCTAAAACCAATCGGTGCACGACAATTTCGATACTAAATAAGTAAACTGTTAGTTTGAAAACTAAACATAATCTACTGAATTTTGTCAACATTTAATTCCAATCTGCTGCCCAAGAACTTTCTCCAACGTTGTGCATCAGCTTTTGCTCAACTGATGTGATGTTACGAATAGATGGTCATGATATTTGTGGTATTCGGTAAGGGTGGTGTCATCTGCGTAATGTAAGATAGAAATTTTATTGATATCCCCATTGAAATCAATAATTTAAATGCCAAACAATTGGGCCCCAATACGAAACACTGAAGGACACCGATGGGAATGTTTTTGAGTTCATATATTTCTTTAGTATCCAGTGAAACAAAATGGTCTCTATTTTATAAATATAACTTGATTAAGTTTTAAGTTTTATTGCCAATAGTGTAACATCATAACTTGGTATACAGAACGTCGTGCGCAATACAATCACATGTTCTAGTTTATTTAATTACTTTATATACGAGGGTTGGAACTTTAATAGTGGCAACACTGCTGTAGAGACGCCATGCAACGGAACCAAATAATGTCGCTTATACCACACGTTAGTTATATACCTACCTTACCTCAAAGCAAATGAACTATCCTTCCCCACATCACGCGCATGCGTACTGACGAGAAGAACAGAGCCTCTTGTTAGCTGGTGGTCTAATGTAGTGTTGTCACGATGTTTTCGAAACAGGAACGACGGAGTTGGATAAAGATTGAATGTGCCAGAAGTCGTACAGCACGATAGTGTCATCAAGGTCTTCAAGAGACTTGCGGGGAATTTGCATTGCCTTACAGAACAGTGGCAAGGTGGGTAAAAGCCTTCAACGACGGACGCCAAAATGTGGCAGACATGCGTCGGCCAGGTCATCCTAGTGTCAGTGAAGAAGAAGTGTATGCTCTTGCCGCGTTACAGGACAGTGATCGATGCCATACAATTCGTGAGCTGGCCCGAGAGACAGGATTAGCGCATACGAATGTGCTTCACATTCTGAAGGAACGCCTGGGCATGAAAAATATTGCATCACGATGGGTTCCGCATGATTTGACGGAAATGCAGAAATGGCTACGATACGAGGCTGCTCGTAACCACCTCGAGTGCGAAGGAGAGGCTTTCTTACGCCGTATCATTACGCTGGATGCGACATGGGCCAAATCGTACGAGCCACAAATGGAAAGCCAATCGAATGAATGGCGTCATTACGGGTCACCACGAAAATCGAAAGTTCGTCAGAACCCCAGCAATGTGAAAGTTATGGTGATTCTCGTGTACGACTGTGATGGTGGTATCCTAACGCATACCGGTTCCTCACAGCAGACCGTCAATGCGCAGTATTACTGTTCATTTTTGGAACACAATCTGCGACCAGCTTTGAGAAAGAAACGGCGACACTTGCTGCAGAACCCACCCATCATTTTGTTGGTCAATGCTCGGCCGCATGCAGCGCAAACTGTGGCTGATTTGTTCGATCGATGGGGCTGGGAAGTGCTGTACCATCCACCATACTCCCCGGACTTAAGCCATTGTGACTTTGACATAATTCCTAAGATAAAGGAACTACTTGGTGGCATTCGCTTCAGAACTGTTCCAGAGATTCTTCAGGCAGTAGACCGCTCCATTCGAACTATCAACGCAACAGGCGCTGCTAAAGGTATCCTACGACTTCCACATCGCCGGCATCGGGTTGTACACAATGCTGGTGACTAGTTTGAAGGACAGTAAAACTTGGTAACCCGTATCTCTTTCGTATCAGTTGTAAATAACTAGTTGCCACTATTAAAGTTCCAACCCTCGTAATAATATATAGATTCGGGTGAAAGTTGCTAAAAATGCTTTAATATATCACAAATCAGACCATTTATGGAAAACCACTGCTGCAACCTGTCATAGATAGCTCTTAAGAGATGCAAACTATCTTGTGGCTTAACCAATAACCAATGTGTTTCCCAGACGATTAAACAGGAAATAATCGTGCTTACAGTATACCGCTTTCCTATGGTAAGTGACCTATTTAGGAGTTGCATCACTCTTTCAATATCATACTTGAAACTCGAGAATGAATCAACTGATTTTAATATTTTTTGTGCCCAGAGACTATATATTTTGATGGTGTTAATTTGAGATAAGTTGTAAAGTTGAGTTGGTTGTGGGTAAGAGCGGGAATTGGTATCCGCCACCGATTCCTCAAACAACTTGCATCCTTTGTCACCTTAGAAGATTCTAATAACCGCTTCTCAATATCTCCCTAATATTACAAATTTCAAATGAAGAGACCATAACAATTTTGGAATTTACTTAAACAAATTTTAAGTATTCAACCGCATGTAGGTATAAACAATTTCCAGAGAATTAGCTGTTATACGGGTATACCATCCTTCAGAATCATGTGTTACGTTATGCAGTTCCAATGCTTCGGAATTTTGAAGAGTGGTATTAATCAGAATAAATAAAAACAGTAAAAAATAGACACATTTGTGGATGCAAACGGCTCTTTTGATTGTTATTAAAAAAGAACTGTCTAAACTGTGGAAATAATTCATACAAAATAAAACAATATCCACAATTTCAATGTTTGCTTGATTAAATGGAAAGTGAACAATAAGTCAGAAAAACAAGCATTGGATCATATCAAAATAAACTTAACGAGAAGAAAAATCAGAAGGAAATCTGGAAAATAAAATTGTTTTCAAATTACTTACTATGACTTTATTAGAAGTATTTTGTAGTTACAGTTTCTTAATTTCATAATTTACAAACACTATATGTACCTGGGTGTCTTGAAATGTCCTAACTGCGTAGCACCAACTCGCATAAAAAACGGTAAGTGAAGGTAGCATTACTGCCAACAACAACCGTTTGATTTTGCGGACTTTCTACTAGAATAACAGGCTAGTTGTGAATCCTTTCTAAAAACGAAACTACAATATAGTATTGAACCAATCTATTTGCTTTGGAGCTTATTTTGATGGTTATATATATATATAGAGGAGAAGGTCCGAATATGGGCCCTGCATTTAATATGAGCCTCCTCAAAAATTCAGTAGGACATCAAGCGACATTTGTGTAAACTAGCTTAAAATACGCTTACTGGATAGCCAACTGTTTTACCGATAGTCTGCTATAGAAATGTTATTCTGTTGTCAACAAGTGGTAGTGAATGAGTTTATGAAAATCTGAATATATATTTAGAGGTAAGTTGCATAAGAATATTTTGTATATTATTAGCTGACTAGGGTTCAAATAATCGCATCAGTGTGTTGTATTAAGATTAAGGTTTGTTATATTCACGTAGATATCGAGTCACTTAACCTCAAAAATTAAAATTACATTTTGTTTGAATGACACGCTTTGCTGGTAATATGGGCCTTTTGCGGGTCTGAATATGGGCTCTGGCCCATATTCGGACCTGATTTTGAATTTTGTGTTTTTTCCAAGATTATCATGCCACGTAATCAGCCAAAGTACTCACCAAAGAATTTAAGAAAGAAATGGAAATCCGAAGATATGGTAAGGGCTTTGGACAATGTAAATAACCAACGTATGGGCTTAAAAAACGCCAGTAAATCTTTTAATGTACCAAGATCAACACTTCAAAGGTTTTTAAAAAGACAGAAAGAAAATAACCTGGCAGCTGAACAAGTAGTTCAAACCCAACTAGGACGAAAAACAGTCTTAGGAGAAGAGATAGAAAAAGATCTGGTTAGTTATATTTTAACCATGGAAGACAAGTACTACGGATTAACAAGACAAGATATTCGAAGAATGGCATATACTTTAGCCATCAGAAATGGGAGAGTGAATGTATTCAAAAATGGAATTGCAGGGCGTAGTTGGCTTGATGCATTTTTACGTCGCCATGGCAGTTTACTTGCCGTTCGAAGACCAACAGGAACCTCCTTCGCCAGAGCATTGGGTTTCAACAAAGAAAATGTGAAGGAGTTTTTTGATCATTTGCAGGAGGAGTACACAAAACACAACTTCTCGCCACATAAAATCTTCAACGTCGACGAGACAGGCTTGTCAGTTGTGCAAAGCAAGGTGGCCCAAGTAATTGGAAGAAAAGGAAAGAGACAAATAGCGTCTATTACATCCGCAGAACGTGGCTCGTTAGTTACGTTTATCGCGGCTATGAGCGCTGGCGGTCAGTTTGTACCGCCCATCTTGATTTTTCCGAGGAAAAATCGTAATGATCAGCTGATCCGTGGTGCTCCCTCAGGATAATATACGTCGTTCATCCCAGTGGGTGGGTGCAACAAAGCCTTTTTAGCGATTGGATGAGACATTTCATAGATTTCGTCAAACCTACCGAAGAATCTCCAGTTCTACTTCTGCTGGATGGGCATTACAGCCATACGAGAAATTTAGATGTTATTCAGCTGGCAACGGATAATCACATTTCCATCATTTCATTGCCTGCACACGCGACGCACAAACTTCAGCCGCTCGACAAAACGTTTATGGGTAGTTTTAAGGTTTATTATAGTGAGGAAATCCGTAACTGGCTTCGTACTAATCAACGTGCTATTACTCAGTTTGATCTGGCGGAGCTTCTAGGGAAAGCATTTCTAAAATCGCAGACTGGTGAAATAGCTGCAAATGGTTTTAGGGCTACTGGCATTTTTCCCTTCAACCCCCATATTTTCTCAGATGCCGATTTTATATCTGAAGAAATTGAGGCTGAACAAAACTGCAACATGACACCACTTGAAGTTAGGAAAAATACAGAAAATAGTTTCAGCTCAGAACCTCAGCCAGGATGTTCCAGGTGGGCAGACACAAATCAGTATTCAGCACTTCCGGAGAATGAAGCTGAGGCGCCATTTTCACCGGTTCTTCGTTCGTGCACTTCAAGCCAGGAGCCTGTTGTTGATGCTCAGTTAAATAGAACCCCCGTGGAAGTGCCAAGAGATGAACAAGATTTAAACATTCACAAATCTCCATCAACAGGCTCTGAATGCCATACATCTCCATTCGATATTGCACCCATTCCTGCCATAAAGAAGAAAGCATCGAATCGCGGGAGAAAGCCATGCAAAATCTCAAGTAATCACTTCATCACCATATAAAAATGACTTAGAACAATCACGTTCTACCCCTAATAAGCCACCCCCAAAACTAAAAGTGTTTCCAAAACCAAAACCGACAAGGGGGGCATCTAAGAAACAAAAGAAATGTGATGATGCTGATAGCGACCAAGACTCCAACGCAGAAAACGAACCATTTGTTCCGGCTGATGATGACATGGATATCGATGATATCGGCCAAATCGTTCCAGATGATAAAGATGCCCCATGTCTGTTTTGTGATGGTCGTTTTTCAGAAGACCACAGAGGGGAGCTATGGGTTCGTTGCCTCATGTGCAATATGTGGGCACATGAGCAATGTTCGGGGGCAGAGAAAGACAATTATGTTTGTGATTTTTGCAGATAATTTATCGTTTCCATTTAAAATATATTAATATGTAAGTTTATTTCTTGAAAATAAAGTTTATTTTGTCACTCCTTAGCTTTTTGTGTCATTTCTGATAGGGGCTCATATTTCACACAGTCTGCCATCCTACGTGAAATTGACATGATTTCATATTTCCTCTCAAATCACAGTAATTTTTGCCTGTTTGAAACTTTGTTGCTTCTACAAATATAGAAGAGTCTCCGGGCTAGGTGCATGCCGATTTTTAGATTTTTGTTCCCAAAAATCTAAAAATGGTTAATAAAAAACAAAATGGGGGCCCATATTCGGGCCTTCTCCTCTACTAAAGGGCACAAGGGCACGTGCCCACCCAACCACCAAGATGAACACAGAAAGAAATTCGCATGTAATTCAGTGCATTATTTTAATTCAATTATTTTAACGATGATATCAAATTTTCCTTCCGCACCAAAGGCGCGGCTAACACGCTCAAAACTATGTTCCGGGGAACGCTCTGATTTGTACCTATTTAGAGGATGATTCGGTTGCCTATCGGTTATCTTCGCTATATGCGATATACCAGGCGAATGGGGCACCGAGCAGATTGTTCCCGTTTGCAGTCCACGTTTGAATTTGCACTTTGGAGCGCTGTTTTCGCGCAATCGCGCGTTTGAATTCAAAGACGAAAGTGACGTTTTTTCAATGATGGAAGTTAATTGTGTGCAAAAAGATCGACTGAACGCATTGGCGGTCCTATCAATAGAAAAGAAGTTCGTCCAGTCTATCCCGGATTTTGACAACAAAGTCATAGACGTCTTTTCCAGCATGAAAAATAGGAGAATGGATTATATGTACAAAAAATTGGTAAGTTTATTCTTGTGCCCACCCTCTTTCTTAACTCACGAGCCGCCACTGTAAATTAGCACCATCAAAAATAATGACTAATTGCTAGATAAAATGATTCCTCAACACTGCACTTTTGGCGCATACACACTGACCAACTCAAGTTGAAGTCGCAGAATACGTAAAGTAAGAAACGTGACAAAACATACTAAAGTGATAGAAGATCGATATCACAGGTGTAGCACATTCGACAATAGAAACTTTCTTTATGAGTGGTGGCTACAGTTAAAATGCAATGGTTAAATTCACAGGCTACTAAACTCTATTTGTTGAGCATTGAGCTAGAACGTCAACAAACGCACGTGTTTGACTCACCCGAGCGCGCGCTGTGATTGGTCTACGCTAGATAACGCTAATGCCTCATTACTTAAGGAGTAATTGACGCTCAAAACCGTTACTTTGCACTCGTAATTTCCGGGTTAAGTTTGTGTGCTTTTAGAGCAGTGCTTATCGGTTTTCGGAGCGTTTGTGCTTATTTTCCTAAAATGGAGCAAGTTGTTCCAGAAACGTGTAATCGTAGGGGGCGTCCTACTACTTTAAATAAAAAACAAATGTACAATTTGTTGCTAAAACAGCGAGTGTTAGTGTTGCAACAGGAAAAAGAATTTTAAAGGAGTTTCGGGATACTAAAACTTTGTCTTCTTCAAAATCTCCCGCAGTTAGAAAAAATCTTTTAGATGAAATTGATGATGCTGCTTTCTTTGCAATTCGTAAGAAGGTACGTGCTATTTTTAAACAAATTGAAATTTTTCTGTACAATATGTGAAACTTATTCCTAAACTTGCATTTCTGAGCTTGGTGAATTTCTGTGTAGGTTCACGAATTTTTTTCGGAACGAAATACCAACTGTAAATAAAATTTTGACGGTCTTTAACAATGATCAATTGCCGAGTTTTAAGAGGTCGACTTTATATGGAATATTAAAGTAATTAAACTTTAAATGTTCAACTCGCGGCCGTCAATCCATGTTAATGGATAGAGAAGATATTATCGTGTGGCGTCGAAATTTCTTAAAACTATCTGAAAATATCGGGAAACAGGTCGAGTAATTTTTTATACCGATGAAACTTGGGTAAATGCCGATAAGTATTGCTTGTTGACTCATTAATATTAAATTTAATTAATTTTGTAAATAAAACGCATTGGACTACTTAGCAGCGGATTTCTTTTACGTCAATATTTGTAATGCAGATGTCTCCAAGTCCATAAAACACCTTTACTTTAAAAAATGGTTCTTTTCAGAACCGCCAACTCTTCTAAAAAAGAATTCTGACCGCGCGAACGTTAATTTAGAAACGCAAGAATATTACGTAAATACACATCCGGTAAATCAAGCGTTTGTTTACGTTCTAGCTCAATGCTCAACAAATAGAGTTTATGTATTTCTATTTCGCGGACTGTGCCGATATTGCAAGCGCGGAGCTCAAGGTTAGAACGAGCTCCGTCGCCATTTAAGCTGTACTTCAATTTAAGTACCATGCCTGCGTCTAACATAATGTTTCCTACATCAGTAGCATTGAGATCACCTTCTAAAGTGGTATTAGAACTCCTAAATGTATCGTATCCTGGAAATACCTATCGCTAGTACCTTTTAAGTATGTAATTAGACCTCAATGATCTATTCTAAAGTGCAACTTATTAGCAACTTTTTAAGTTTTTACCCAAATTTCACAATCCGTAGTAGAAATTGGACTGTTTGGAACTTTTCTTCAACTGATTAACGTAAAACAACGCAGTTTTTAAGCAAGTTTCCCATCAGGTCAAAACTGCTAAAGTGGTGGGAACTATCTCTTTGTATAGCCGATGATGTAAGAAAGATAATAGATTTTTTTTAAATTTATTATTTAGCTGGAATATTTCAGGGTGTACAAGTGTAATTGTTTCGACAACTCATAAGGCAGTTCCATATCGACATTTTCTATGGAAGCACTGATAGGACATCTATTTCTTCATGTTTTGCCGCGTTCATAATTGTAGTGAAATATTAGTTTGTAGGACAATTTAGCACGAAGTCTTTCAGGTTCTTAGTATGTTACTTTCTGTCATTTTGCTCAAAATACTCACTATCAAGTAATTGTTCAAATTCTAGTACTTCAATAATGAACTACATTTTTAGTATTAACTCAAACGGCGCCCTTGTGCGTTGTTCAACTCCTCCTATGGGTACAATTATCCTGATTTCAAGCGTAAAATGTTTTTATAATAAAGAAGCTTCCCTTCTTGAATAATCATACCCGTCATTTTTGTTAATTGGTGTATTTTAGCTATTATACTTTAACACTGACAAAAAAATACGGGCACCTTGCTTTGTAATGGCGGCCCTTCTCATCGTCACGCCAAAACCGCTCATCGAACGGGATAGGCTCATAGATAAAGGAATGGTCTGCTATGGATGAAAACACTGACAAAATATCATGTTATTTAGCACTGCCAACTTTGATCATCTACATTTTTACTTTTTTCACAATGAAGATTGATGTATTCGAAACGAATAGGACTAAAACGTCCTACCACACGTTACATGTCAAACTGCAAACCGATGGTTTGCCCTACCGCCCCCTTATTTTTGATTTTTGTCAACCTGAAATGCGCTTAACCTCACATTATCAAAATGGCTTTCTGGAATTTTAACGGAGAAAGTTTTCCTGCAAAACCTTGTATCCAAAAAAATGCCATTTTGCTCCATATTTGCTATTACCAACATGGCCCATCATACTTAAATATAACACAACCGCATGTGGTTCTCTAAGAAAATCATGGTTCTACAAGTTATTATACTACCATTTGGCATGTAGCTATGGCGTCACGCGCTCAGTCTGGTGTATGCACGAACAAAATTTGTGGTTTTGTTTTGCACGCTCAATACGTGAAGGTTAGGTTGCGTGCTGTGTTTTAAACAGTGAACAAATTTGGATTGTGGTAACAAATCATTGAGACACAAAAGTAAACAAATTCATAGAGTTCCCTGTAAATTTGATTCCACATTCCAAACATCACGCCTCCAAAAATGGCGGTTAAGGCTTTATATCCACTTTCACCATGCTGAAAAATTCCCACGTGATCTTTGTTGGTACACCAACCTGAAGAAAAATCACGTGGCGCACATGCCAATGCCAACTTTCACCCCTCACAATTGCACATACCCAGTAGGTATTATTCCTAACTTACGGTTGTATTTTGAATTTGACGAATGATAGGCGAAACATTTTCAATTTGGTCTACTGCCTTTTTCAGAGTTGTCTATCAGGAATTAATATGAGCAAGCCTCAAAGTCAAAGGTGCCTGATAAAAATGCTGTTCGCGCTCTAGAATTTACACACGGTATATGTGCCACAGCTTTCTCCCCGCCCTCAACCTCTTTCAAATACATTATTTTTTTGTTTATATTTTATCTGTTCCCCCGGATAAGTGGAATCGCTCTTATGTTAGTATCCATTCACTCTACTAATATTTCGATTAAAAACTTTGCAAAAATTGCCCTTACTGTAGGCCGCTTCAACGTTTCTTTACTCACCTCACTAGCTTCTAAATTCTAACTTACAAAATTCTAGACGAATACACGAAGATATAAAACGCGTTTGAAAACGGTACGATTCGCGAAAAAACGGTTTACCAAGCAACGTTACGCCGAGAACCGTTCGCCAGCAACCACACATCGCCGAAGTTCGATTCGCCGCGCTGCAATGAAATACCGTTGTTTTATTACAATTCGATATTTTTAAAAGTTTGTGGTTTGCTATCTTAAAACGTTCTAAGAGGGGGTTTAAATTGACTAGCCCACAGAAATATGGACTACGTACACATATATTCATTGACAAAACTTGTTTGGGAAAGAGAGGAGTCCATTTCGTCAAATTGTACTGTTAAATATACAGTTCACCCTTGTAACATTTTCAGATGGTATACGCGCCTCAGCTGTCCCGGCCCCATTATTTTTCAAATGTATTATTATCCTTTCAGCTTACATTTTATATACTCTCTTCAGGTGAGTTGTAACACCCATCTATTATTATTGGAAGTTTCCATTCACTCTACTAGGATTCGGATTAAAAATCTTTTCAAAAATCAGCCCTTGTTGCAAGCAGTTGTTTCTCTGACTCGCACTAGTAACTATTTTCTAACTTACTACTAAAATTCTAGACGAATACACGAAGATAAAAAACGCTTTGGGAATGGTACGATTCGCCGACTAACGAGTCACCAACTAATACTTCACCGATACAGTTCGTGGGCTAACCCTTCACCAAGAAGGTTCACAGACTAACGATTCACCCAGAACGCTTCACCGGTTGGCGGAATAACGATTCACCGCGTACGATTCACCGAGACTGCTCGTGGAGCAACATTTTGCCCAGAATGCTTTACCGAGATAGTTCGCGGCCTAACGGTTCTCCGAAAACGGTTCGTGCAATATCGCTTCCTAGAGTCGGTCGGCGGACTAAAGAATCACCCAGAACGGTTCGCTGAGACTGTTGGCAAATTAACAATTGCGCAGAATCCTTTATCCTGATAGTTCACAGACAAACAATTCACCAAGAATGTTTCGCAGCGTACGCTTCACCGAGACGGTATGAGGACTAACGCTTCACCGAGCTGGTTGGCGGACTAACGATTCGTTCAGAACGGTTCACCGTCTGAATAATTTGTTTCAACGCTTCACCGTGACTGTTCGCGGATTAACAATTGCCCAGAAGGTCTTACTGATATGGTTCGCGGCCTAATGATTCGCCGAAAATGGTTCGCAGCTTACACTTCACCGAGATAGTTCGTGGACTAACGCTTTCCCGAGTCGGTTGGCGGGCTAACGAATCACCTAGAACGGTTCACCGTCTGAATAATTTGTTTAACGCTTCAGCGTGACTGCTCGCGGATTAACAATTGCCTAGAAGGTCTTACTGATATGGTTCGCGGCCTAATGATTCGCCGAAAATGGTTCGCAGCTTACACTTCACCGAGATAGTTCCTGGACTAACGCTTTCCCGAGTCGGTTGGCGGGCTAACGAATCACCTAGAACGGTTCGCCGTCTGAATAATTTGTCGCAACGCTTCACCGAGACTGTTCGCGGATTAACAATTGCCCCGAACGTCTTACCGAGATGGTTCGCGGCCTAATGATTCGCAGCTTACACTTGCCAGTTCACAGACAAACGATTCACCGAAAATGTTTCGCGGCGTACGCTTCAAAGAAACGGTTCGTGTAATATCGCTTCTTCGAGTCGGTTGGCGGACTCGCGAATCACCCAGAATAGTTCGCCGATACTGTTGGCCAATTAACAATTGCGCAGAACGCTTTAACGAGATAGTTCACAGACAAACGATTCACCGCGAATGTTTCGCAGCGTACGCTTCATCGAGACGGTTTGAGGACTAACGCTTCACCGAGTCGGTTGGCAGACTAGCTATTTACTCAAAACGGTTCGCCGTCTGAATAATTTGTCGTAACGCTTCACCGACACTATTCGCGGATTAACAATTGCCTAGAAGGCCTTACCGAGATGTTTCACGGCCTAGTGATTCGCCTAAAATGGTTCGCGTTCGCATATGCTTCACCAAGACTGTTCGTGGATTAACACATCCCCGAATCGGTTGGCGGGCTGACGAATCACTCAGAACGGTTTGTCGCAACTCTTCACCGAGACTGTTCGCGAATTAACAATTGCGCAGAACACTTTATGGAGATGGTTCACAGACAAACACTTAACCGAGACTGTTCGCTGATTAACGCTTCAATGAGTGGGTTCGCGGATTAACGATTCACCCAGAACGGTTCGCGGGCTAACCTTTTGTCGAGAACGTTGTACAGTAACGGTACATATCTAACGATTCGCCGAAAAAGGTTTGCATCGTACGCTTCATCGAGACGGTTCGTGAAATAACGCTTAAACGATTCACCTAGAACAGATCGGCGGCTAACAATTCGTCGCCAACACCGATTCCCCGAAGTAGAATTCGCTGCTCAGAACGGCATATCTTTTTTGTATTACGAGAATACTGAATAGTGGCGTTTAAGTTCGTAACCAACGTTGAATCTTTCTACTGCAGTTCGTACTTGCAGCGAATCGTGTCTCTGCGGTTCGTACCGGGCAAGCGATCGTTCTACTGCAATTCGTACCTAGCGGAGAATCGTGCCGTCAGCGAATCGTCCACGTCGAATAGTAGTGAGCGAATCGTCCACGGCGAATAGTGGTGAGCGATCGTGTCTCGGCGGTTCGTACCGGGCAACAGATCGTTCTACTGCAATTCGTACCTTGTGGCGAATCGTACCGTCAGCGAATCGTCCACGTCGAATAGTAGTGAGCGAATCGTCCACGGCGAATAGTGGTGAGCGATCGTGTCTCGACGGTTCGCACCGTGCAACAGATCGTTCTACTGCAATTCGTACCTAGCGGCAAATCGTGCCGTCAGCGAATCGTCCACGGCGAATAGTGGTGAGCGAATCGAATCTCGGCGGTTCGTACCGGGCAACAGATCGTTCTACTGCAATTCGTACTTTGCGGCGAATCGTGCCGTCAGCGAATCGTCCACGGCGAATAGTGGTGAGCGAATTGTGTTCGCCGAATCGTACCCATCTCACGCATAACTACTTGGAAACAATAACCAACCTGCGCTTTTGTTGTCAGTAAATCTCAACAAAAACATTTGATTACTTGCTCCGTAAGACACAAATAGCCCTAATTTCCACCCTTCGATTTACGCCGAGTCTCTTGGACGGCTGCAACGAGGCTCTTCACGGCCTCTTCGTGCCCCTCGAAACTGTCAGCTTTTCTAAGAGGCATCGGAGCTGGCGCTGACAATTTGGGGCACATGTGATGTCGACGTTTTGGCGGAAACGTTTCCCAACTACGTTGTTTTTGCGCCATGGTCATATTTTTGCTTCGTCTGTTAACAACCACTATCAATGTTTTATCAGGGCCGTCGAAACTTGAACGGCGACTGTTAACAGAACCTGTAGAAAGAGAATCCGCTGAATCATGGCGCGAATAAAACACGTTGTCCTCGCCGTCGCTATAGGGATAAACCTTTGGTTTCCGCTGTTTCTGGCTCATTCTAGTTTTATTCTTGCACTTTGGACTGCTGGGGCTGGACCGTGTTTCTGAATGCACCAAGGCTTTTACGCTCTGGCTTGGAGTTTCCGAAATGTGCTGATATTCCGATTCTGACCTAGCTTTTCTAGCTTCTACTGGAATTTTTGGGCACGTGTTGATTTTGTCACAGCTTTTACCCATTTTCTTGTACATCATACGGGGTTTGGGTTTTGAGAAGCTGTCCAGGCGAGTCTTGCTCGATTTCATGTCTTCTTTCACTGATTTCCATTCGCTTTCGGTGTCAGATTTGGAATGCACGCTTTGAGGGGTTTGGGCCGATTGTCGGCGGCAGATAATGTCGTGAATTTTTTCCCTTATTTGGGATTCAAATTTTTCCATGTTTGACTGACCGCCAAAGTGCTGACTTTGCATATATTGGGACTGTAACAAAGATGTTAAATTTACAAATTTTATTTAACTACGAAAAAGTACGTAAAAAATATATTTACTGGTTTGTAATAGTGCGAGGAATTTTTTTTTACTTTTCCTAAAATAGACTATGATGTGATTGTTATTGGTGTATTTAAAAATCAATATTTGTACCATTAAACTTAACCTAAAAATAAAATGGTTGCGATGTAATGCTATGTAAGTTTGTGTAAATTTATTTACTTTCCTAAGTACATTATACAGCGTGGTCATAAAGCTATGCACAAAATTCATAATTTTTCTTGGAAAACTCCTGGAACTCGTCAATTTTATTTTTTGAAAAGACGCCTAAGGTAAATAGTTTTTCTATCGGCTTTTCTTTCTGCACTGTGACGTCATCATTAATTTTTTGGCAACCCCATTTCCCCCTTATTTTGATGAATCTCCTCATCAATTAATTGGTGATGGTAAACAACAAACAACGCGTTGCGTTCAAAAAAGTCGTAATTGATTTTGGAGGAAAAAAAGAACATTATCAAAAAAATTACCGAACGGAAATGTTTAAATTGTCCACCATTAACCAGCTGGTATTGACCAGCACTTATGTAAACACTTTGTAAGCACGCTCAATAAGTTCCGGGCTGATACTTTCCATTTCTAAACGAATTCAACGTTTTAAATTGTTTGGCCTACTAATGTAAACTCCAGATTTCACATGCTCAATAGAAAGAACGGCGAAGACCGTCTGCATTGCCTGTGCAATCACCTGACTTAAGCTGCTAGATTTTTTTCTATGGGGTCATGTGAAATCGCGAGCTTACATAAGTAAGCCAAACAACTTAAGACGATTTAAAGCGTCGGATTCGTTCAGAAACGGACAATATCAATATTGGAAATTATTGATACAAAGTGTTTACACACGTGCTGATCACTGCCAGCTGGTTAATGGTGGACAATTTGGACATTTTCCTTAAATAATTGTACATGTTTTTATTTTTATTAAAAATAAATTCTTAATTTCCTGAACTTTATGTTTGTGTGGGTTACTAATTTTTTTTTATATCACCATTTTATTGGCGAGGAGGTCTATCAAAATATGGGAAATGCGGGGAAGGAGTTATCAAAAAATGAATTATGACGTCATAGGACAGAAACAGAAGCCAAAAGAAAAATAAATTTTAGATTACGAACTATCTTCTACAAAATAAAACGTTTCACGGATTTCCTAAAAAAACATTAAATAACAAAATTATGAATTTTGTGCGGAACAATGTGAATAAATGTTTTATATGCCAAGTAGTTTAACTTTTATTTCTTCTATTACTTCACATGTTTAAATTACAATTTCAGAAATTACACACATATTTTTAAAGATATGCTTCACATATTTATTATTCTAAGGAGCATTAACAAGAGGTGGCGACACATTCGGTTATAGGCCCAAATTAAAACTTACTATTGCAAATTTAAAATGAGCTGGTCATGATTTAAATCAATTAAAAGGGTCCGAACACAAAATACCGGTATTTTAATTATGATTTCAGGCTGTTAAATAAACATTTAGACCTTTTTTTATGACCTTGAACGTGTTTCAGCTTTGCAAATCGATTATTGTTATTCAAGGTTAGATTTTATAGGTAATTGCCAGGGATAATTTTATGGTAGAACTGTTGAAAGTTATATCTATTTGAAGTGGCAAGGTGGGTTTAACCATTTCTTGTGCGGTAACAATTAATTGCCAGTCATAAAAATACAACCACATACAAGGTACTGGGATCTATTCAGAGATATAATAGACGATTCGCTATCCCTCGACATTTCGTTAAAAACGGAGGAAGAGCTGACTTTAGCAGTAGAACAATTCAACCTCGTCGTTCAGCAAGCCGCCTGGCAGGCAATCCCAAACAGAACACAGTACGTAGCAAGCAAAGATTGCCCAGTAATCGTAAACGCTGAAAAGCGTAGACTCCCTAGGCAATGGCAAACAACAAGGCACCCAGCTGATAAACGCAGGCTAAACCAAGCAACACTAGAACTTAAAAAACTACTTACTAACATTAGAAACAATTCAGTGCAAAACTACCTGACACATCCAACACCCACGTAGACAGCTGAGTACTCGATCTGGAAGGCAACTACAAGAATAAAATAACCACAGCAGCATAAATCACTAATTCGCTCGGACAATGGAAATTGGGCTCGAAATGACCAAGACAAGGCGATAGTTTTCGCAAATCACTTAATCAAAGTCTTTACTCCATTTGAGTCTGAAATTTCCAATGAAGAAGAAGAAAAAATCCAACAGTACTTAGAATCACCCTTCCAGTAAAGCAGTTCACTATGACGGAGACCAAATTAGAGATCACCAACAATTTGAATCCAAATAAAGCACCAGGATACGATTTGATCACCGGAAAGGTTTTATAAGCACTCCCAAACAAGAGTTTTAGATTTCTAACCTATCTATTTAATGCAACACTAAGACTGCGATACTTCCCACGCCAATGGAAAGTTGGTTCAATCATCTTAATCCCCAAACCGGGTAAACCCAAAGAAATCGCATCATCCTACCGACCAATTAATGTCCTGCCGATATTATTTAAGGTCTTCGAAAAAATGCTACTGAAAAGGATAACACCGATACTTCTAGCAAACAACCTAATACCAGACCCCCAATTTGGCTTCAGAAAACAACACGCCACAATCGAACAAATCCACAGAGTCGTAGACAAACTCATAAAAGATTGCGAAGATAAAAGGTATTGTTCAGCTGTATTTATTGATGTCTCTCATGTAACGGGTCAAAATGGTGAAAAGTGAATATTTGGTGTTTAATTACCAATTGACGCGGAATGTTCCAGAACACGCGTCCCTCTCTACACCAGAGGGGGGTGCGCGAATGACGGAAATCGAAAAATGGCCAGTATAAAATCGCCAGCGCGGCCATTTGATATCATTTTATTTCCTGGCTCTTGATTTCATCAACAGTCAGAAAATATTCCTCAGCCTTCTTTTAAGAGTATTCTTAAAAGATCCTAGTGTTAAAAATCCGTTCCTGAAATTAACCAGTCTAGTAAAATCCGTTTACTAATTCCGTATACTTACCCGAAAGTGAATTAATGATTTTCCAGTATTTTGCCGTTATATTAACTAATTTAATAATTTTGAGTTTCCAGTTATCGAGTCCAAAGCCGAGCGAGCCAGTGTGCGTCGACCGTAGATAGCTGTTGGGATCATTTCTTAAATTATACCGCCGTTCGATATCGTTGGATTTCCACGACACATTTTTGACAGTAAAGTTAGTAGATATAAATATTTAACTTGCTTTGCTTGTTCATTGGAGTCCCCAGTAGTCCGTTTTCCCCGTGACAGACATTTTTATTGCTCTTGTGCCGGTGTTTGAAACGGTTGAAATCAATAGAAAATTCTGTATAAAGATTATTATGGCTTATAAGGTTGGTGTCTGAATCAACGGGGTTAATGAGCTTTATTAATTACAGTTGTTATTAGTTGAACACCCTGTACAAGGTTTGTCGTAATTTGTGGAGAAATTTCACGAGACGTCAAATTTTTGTAAGTCCCTGCTCGGGCGCCATGTAACGTTCCGCCCGATGGCTTATACGGGGCGCGAACGCTCCAAAATTTATAACCTGGGCAGTCTCTCGAGTTGTCCAGAATTCAATTATAAGTGCTTAGAAAAATAAATTTATTAACTCTTACATAATATGTACAAAATATAATAAATTACATAAATATTAAATTCGAATTAATTATTAACAAATACAATATATGTCTCCGCCACTGATTTTCTTGGTAGGCCCACTGGCTCGTACGTCCTGATCGGTAGAACGACTGCGAACTGGCTCTGGTAGGTGAAACAGCTTCTCGAGTGGACAAAATGTCCGCCGCTGTCACCTGTACTTCCTTGGCATCAACAAATTAAAGCTAATTGATTTGTTTACGTTTGATTAGTACCGGTGACAGCGGCGGACATGTTGTCCACTCGAGAAGCTGTTTCACCTACCAGAGCCAGTTCGCAGTCGTTCTACCGATCAGGACGTACGAGCCAGTGGGCCTACCAAGAAAACCAGTGGCGGAGACATATATTTTATTTGTTAATAATTAATTCGAATTTAATATTTATTTAATTTATCAATATTTTGTACATATCCCATTACGTAAGAGTTAATAAATTTATTTTTCCAAGCACTTATAATTGAATTCTGGACAACTCGAGAGACGAGCGTTCGCGCCCCGTATAAGCCACCGGGCGGAACGTTACACTCAAGCCTTCGATAAGGTATGGCATGATGGCCTACTCTTCAAAATCCAACAAAACCTACCTCCAGATTTCTTCCAACTCATCAAATCATACCTCACTGACAGACACTTTTCAGTCAAATATGGTGATTTCCAAATAAGTTAATTTCCCATCAAATCGGGTGTCCCCCAAGGAAGTGTACTGGGCCCACTATTACACCAACTCTTTACTGCCGATCTACCAACTATGACAGAAACAATGACTGCCACATTCGCCGATGACACGGCAGTGCTGGGCTCTCATTCCGACCCGCAAATGGCAGCCCATAATCTCCAAAGGCACCTAAACTTAATAGAACTGTGGTTTAAAAAGCGGCGCATTAAAAATTAAATGAGACAAAATCGACCCATGTAACTTTTGCCACAAGAAGAGAAACCTGCCCACCTGTATCAATTAATAACCAACAGATTCCTGTTGTTGAAAGTGCCAAATACTTATGGATTCATCTGGATAGAAAGCTTACTTGGAAAAAACACATATGGACAAAACGAAAACAGTTAGTTGAAATAATTCGCAAAACGTACTGGCTCATACGACGTACATCTCAATTAGTATTAGATAATAAACTATTGTTATACAAAGCCATCATCAAACCCGTCTGGTCCTACGGTACACAGCTGTGGGGGACTGCAAGTAATTCCAATATAGACTTGACTCAATTTAACCAACTTCGTGTTTCAACAGTTTTAAAATCCAATAGTGAGGCTTAAATTTGATACACCCTGTATATGCCAAGTTTCAGTGAAGTAAATATGTAGTGTGGAAAAAATCTGTATTTTCATATTTCAAAATCAAAAACTGCACCTCCCTCTAATTTAAATTACTTATTGCGGAATCAATAGTTTGTAATATCAAATATCAATAAAAAATTTAAATTTGCCTTCAAATGTTATCAGGATACTTACACCACTAAAATCCTTTTTTGCTTTCTGTGGTGTGGGTACAGCCTTTTGTGGAGTCATTAGAGGCTTATCAGTTTGCCCAGCAGACTTACTTCTCTCTCGTTCTTGCACGTTTGGCCTAACCTTCTCCAACAACTGCGTCAACACACGACTGCGCGACCTGGGCAACTTATTTAACTGTGTGCTCGACTGCTTAAGCAATCCAACATTCTCAAGTAAAGCCTGCAGGTGTTGTGCCTGCTCACACAACTTCTCATTGGGAGTCTGAGCCGATGGACCGGCAGGAGTTAAGTTTTTAACATAGGGCTCGAGTTGAGAGGCCACATTCCTCAGGTGCTTCAATTCGTTGCGTAGTGTCATAACGTCCGCTCGCTGGCAGCTAAAAACTTCTTGCTCAACACGCAGCCGCCACAGCTGCTCTTCCCAGGAAGCATCAAATATGGTAGCCATCCGCTCTAGTTGCTGTTGCTGCCTTTCTAGCTGTTGATCTAAGAGGGCACAGTCTCGGGTAAGAACTTCATAGCGGGCAGAAAGTGGTGGAGTCTGGGCTTTGCGTAGCGCGAGAATATCTTTGTGTAGTTCCCCCACACGATCTTTTACTATGTTGAACTGCTGGTTAAGTTCTCGAATTTGGGACTCAAAGGAACGGCAGTGGGCTGAAAAAGTGCCTTCACTGTCCAACAGTTTGCCTTTTAGGATGTTTTGTTGGCGTTTTGTTGGAGGTGGGGCAGTTTCGTATACTTGAGAAGCTAAAATAATAAAAAAATTATTATATTAGAGGATAGTAGGTACACACATCATTCCCTAATATTTTAACTCCATAATATATTATAGAGTAGATATACTACAGAGATGTATATTTGAAATCTATGACGAAATAATAAAACAAAGGTCACTGAAATGGGACAAAAGTTGCCTATACTATATAGGAGTATACTTTAAATCTTTTAAGAGATTTAAGGTCAGTTAATAGGGAAAAAGTGCCAACATAAGAGTTTATTTTAAATCTATTAAGAAATAGAAGGTTGTTTAAATGAGACAGAAACTGCCTATGCAGGAGTGAACTTTAAATCTATTATAAGATCACAGGTCAGTGAAATGGGACAAATGTTGCCTATAGAGGAATATACTTTAAATCTATTAAGAAATAGAAGGTTGGTTAAATGGGACGAAAATTATCGACATAAAAGTATACTTCAACTCTATTAAGATATAAAAGATCAGTTAAATGGGACAAATGTTGCCTATAGAGGAATATTCTTTAAATCTATTAAAAACAGAACTTCAATTAAATGGGACAAAAATTGCCCTTGTAGGAATATACTTTAAATCTATTAAGAAATAGAAGGTAGGTTCAATGGGACAATAAATTGTCGACATAAAAGTATACTTCAACTCTATTAAGA